>CAEGAE010072889.1:0-40674 GCA_903067095.1 Girardinus metallicus
GATAGATAGATAGATAGATAGATAGATAGATAGATAGATAGATAGATAGATAGATAGATAGATAGATAGATAGATAGGTTTTTTTTTTGGCAAATACATATCCCTAATGATCCTGTCTTCTTAATCTGTGAACAGCCGAACACTGTGCAGCCTGCATGCTTTTCTCTCTGGGATCATGAACAGCTGCTTGCTCATAATTATGTTGTCATCCGTTGTTATTTGGAAGAGGAAACTCATACTGACAGCTAGATTATTTTTGTGGGCTTGTGTGTATTTCTGTGCACCACATTCACCTATTTCTGTATACAGTACTGTGGACTGTAATGGGCATTGTTATGGCTATCGTTTTCTGTAAAACATAGATCCATCTCCCTTCTTACTTTAGAGCCTGTAGATTTGAAATATACTTAGGAGATATATGGAAAAAAAAAAATCAAAGGGGACAAAAAAGGAGCAGGGTATGGATAGAGATGGAGAAGTAGCAGGCTGATTACAAGGTGTCAAAATTGCCAGGAGCAAGAAGGTGAAAGCAATCAGGGGTGAGAAGAGTGCAGCATTCGTGAGGGGCAACTAATTATCCATCTCATTTGTGGAGGGAAGCATTTGAGGCAGCTCTAGTCCACTGAATGGTGACAGATTGGTGCGGAGGAGAGGGGAGGTGTTAGAACAATGGAGCCCAGCTCACCATCATTACTGCATGCTAATCAGCAGTGCTTCTGTACCACCAGTCCGTGCTGGAGAGAGTTTGGGGAGACAGGGAAGTCACCGGCTTCAGGGGACTTCATTCATTTCCAAGAAGGGGGAGAAAAAGGGAGAAAATTGACACGAAGCATCGCCTGTTGGCGCTGTACCACTGCTTATTTGAGCACGCTGGTTATCCTGTACAGACTGATCTTTGCGGCCTCCCCATTAGCTTGCGCTTGCGAAATAATTGTGCTGTGAGTGTTCAGTTTTAACAAGCGCCAAGAGGAATAATAGTTCACTGAATGACAGAGAGCAAAATAAGTGGAGAGCATCACTCAAGTTTTACTAATGATTAAAAAATGTTATAGAATACACTGTAGGATTTTGTGAATTCTACAGGCCTTCAGACGATACTTAAAGGCTCACTATACGTTTTTAAATACATGTGCAAATAATATAAAAAGTTAAATATGACGATGAAATTATCATATTGCAAAGCTGCAGTAAATACTATTTAGGCAGAAGCTGTATGATATTCCAATGCAAAGCACATCCTTGTTGCTGAAATAAACTTGCCTTGCTTTTGAAAAACAGCCATCATTTTTACAGTTGCTGAAATAACATAGCATGCTGACATTAGGTTTAAATACCATTTATAAGAAATTGTATTTGTAACATTTGCACATTGTTTAGATTTTGACATATGGAAATAAGCAAAGATACTGAACCCTCTACGTTTAGTTGTACTTTTCAAGTGCCTCTTGCACAGAAATGAAAAGTGGTGTTACATTTGTAACAACATGAGTGGCACTTCTTTAGTTTTCCACATTGTGACTGATCAAGTTGTTTTGCAACTGGAAAAATTGTCAGATATACAATTTTATTTTATTTTTTTAAGTATCAGAAAAAAATGCAGCCTGCTGACCAGCAGTGTCCAGTACATGTAGGAGAGGCAGCTCTGGATTACCTCTAGAGAGCAAGGGTCTTCAAATCCAGGCCTTGAAGGATGGCATCCTGCAACTTTTAGATGTGTCCCTGGTCCAACACACCTGAATCACATCCTCAGTACACCATCAAGTTCTCCAGAGTTCTGCTAATAACCTCATTATTTGACTTTGGTGTTTTGAAGCAAAGACACATTAAAAGTTGCAGGACTCCGGCCCTCAAGGTCCGGATTTAAAGATCCCCGCAATAGAGCCATGAAACACTTGGTCATTAAAGCACTTTAAAAAGTACAAGCAGTACAATGGAAAATTGTAGTACTTTTTAAACTGCTGCAGTGTTTGTCCTTGCCTGCTACACAGGAGCTGCTCCCAGGCTTGGTGGAAGGACAAACCTGCTCTTCCCTATTCTTGTTACATTCCTTTCTGTCATTATCTTTATTTTTCAATGATTTCCATGGACTATTTAATTTGTCACTTTATGCATTCAAGTGATGAAACAAAGTGAACATTTTATTATGAATTTTGGTAATTACCAGCTGCTATTGGGTGTTGTATAACTTAGGTATAATTTAGGTAAATTATTTATTGTATTTCTTGGTCTACATATTCCTGCATGTTTCAAGTAATTAGTGTGTACAATCTAATGTTTGAACAACATTCATAATTAAAAAAAAATCTTAAGTGAAACAAACATAAGTTTTTTTTTTTGGAGGCCAGTAATTGGGCTATAGTTGCTGCAGACAATAGACAGATAACACACCACTCCACAACAATATTATCTTCAACAATTACTCTTAAATATTTAACAAATGTTTTCCAAGCTGTGCCATTGCCAAGAAGATACAACACAAGATGAGGAAAAAAAAACAAAAAAAAACAGCGATTGTTAAAGGGTTTAATCAAAGTGAAGCAAAACAGAGAGCTTGCAAGTCGATTAGGGTCACATGGCTGGAATGCCCTCTTCGCATCAATGTCGTTTAGACAATTAACAACTTGGGAGAGAAGCATATTCAGCTGTCTGTGCACTGGTCACCGTTGGCACGAGACAATGCCAACTCTGGTGGTGTTATGAGCCCTGAGTATCACCTCACAGTTGTCTTGCCATGCGTCAGGGCTCCTCATGCTCTCTCTGTGTGTGCAGGAGTCTGCCGCGGCTGACTTGGTGTTCGATTAAGTGTGCTGAAGCCAATGGCTGCCTGTGCAAAGACTCCAAACGTCCCCTCCCTCTTCATTGTGTTTGTTTCAGTGCTGGTCTGAGAGCCCTGATTTCTGGAGTGGAGATTTGGCAGTCACAGCAAGTGATGACAGAGGCAGTGGTGAGATCGCACCCGGAACCCCAAAGGAGGCTCACATTTCAGGCAGATGAGAGGTCTGTTCAATACACAAAAGCACTGATCAGTGGAGTTTGATCATGCTACTGTTCTAAAAAGTCACACATTTCCACCTGTCTGTCATGTTATTTAATATTTTACATGAATAGTGTTGGTTATTTGTGCACTATTGAACATCTTGAGGACATTTGGCGGCCTAGGAGTCTAACCATACAACTGAAAGTCCAGCTCTTCTTATTTTCTTATTTTTTTTCTTGTAAACCGGTAAAGGTTTTTTTTTTTTTTCTTGACACGTGGGGGAGGGACTGGGCATGGGGATGTTTGCGGAATTGCAACTTGCAATTCAAGGGTTAAGGCAGCATGAAAGAATCCATTCTCGGTTTAATGACCTAGCCTCGCCGGGCGAGGACGACAGGGAACATGCTCTTGACTTGTACTGAATTTGCCAATTAACACCTCCGGTAACAGGCTGCCTCTGAACATCACCAGCGAGGAGAAAGGCGGAGCAACTCTCATGCTTTGTTTTTCAGCCTCTGATCCAGTAATGATGAGGTCTGTGAGTTCTTCATATACAGAATGCTATTACGCCTTTTGATAGATTGACTTTTTGCTGTGGGGATTGTTGCGATAAGTTAGAGATGAAATCCCCCTTAACTCATGAGCTGGCAGTGGAGTTGGAAACATTTTATTTTCCACATGCTGCTCGGATTCTCTTGCAGTTATTGGGCATTCTATTTTTCGCGCACGACCATATGGCCATGTGCCTCTTCAATTAGACACGTGGCTTGTTTCTAAGATACACCGTGCTTGATTAGCTTTGTCCTTTCTTATTGTTGCACTTGAAAACACAAGGCAACAGTTCTGTCCTTGATAGATTTATCAGGAAATTTTTTTTCTTCTTTTTCCTTCTTTCAAGTAAGATCCCCGCTCTAGCCACCCCTTCGGTTTCACACATGCTTATCAGACTCCCAAACAACACCTAGCACAGGTGTGAATATCAAAATCCCCAGTGAAAATCACAGTGGGTACTCTCATGTTGTCTTCGGAGTCCTCTTACATGCAGCAGTGGCTTTTGCATCGGGGCCCGAGATACTGCTGGCTAACAGCAACTGCAGAAACACCTTTGGCTAAGTGTAAGGTGGACCTCCTTACACCAAACGCTCTTAATGACTGAAAAAAACCTGCCACCCGGATCTAATTGAAATAAAAAAAAAGGAGCTTAAGAGTGAAGAGTACAGTAGCTGGTTATTGCCCAGTACAATCACACCATGACACTGTAGTTTCACAATTCATTAGCAGGTACTTTCACAATATACAATAATTGAAAGATGGCTGCATAATTGATAGCAGTTCACACCGCAGGGAAAGTGCTCTGGTCCATTTAATGATAGTAATAAAGTGTTGCGGGCTGAAGATGCTACCAGTTGAGGTGTGAGCTGTGTACGGTTGTGATGACAAAGGCCTTGTCCTAACACTTTGTCAAACATAACAGATACAAAACACCGCGAAGATGTTACTCACATTCATGTCAGCGGAACTGCGAAGGCTAGTGAAGACAACCTCCAGGAGGTTAGTGGATCGCCACGCCTCTTTTTCATGACCACCTTTATGTGTGTAAGAAAATACGGATGCAACATATGAATGTGTTCACTTATTCAGCGGTTTGCAAACCATATGACTCAATGGGAACTGAAAGTCATCCTGGCAGGCCAATTTTTCATGACTTTTCATAGCAGCTGTAGTTATTGCGTGATTAGCACCCCAAGCAACAACAATGCAATGTTGTCCAAATACTATGCAAACATTTTAAAACAATCCGTTTTTGTGCTTTGACAAACACAACCAAGATTACATAAATATGAAGCTGTGTTTTAAGGAATGCAAATCTAAAGCAGAACAATCAAGTCCAGGTTTGACCAGTGCTAACTTTGTGGATTTTAAACCCAACAAGCTCAAGTGTAGTCCCAGTTCTTCAAACAACAACAAACAAACAAAAAATTGTAAGCACATGGTCAGAGTCATGCAAATCACAAATCAAATTTACTGCAGGATAAAGACATATTTTCCCATATTGCTTACAAGTTGCAAAATGCACTACTAGTACCCACTGATGGGATATGCAAAAAAGTAATAGAAAACATTTTTCTGTGGGGCAAATAACATAATAAAATGTATATTTTCTCAAAGGTTAATGACATCTTCTAAATAACTACATAACATTTCAAAAAGTTGGCACTGCTTTACATTTCTAATGATATTCACAAAGACAGACATGGTGAAATGAATTCACCATACATATTGTAAAACTTCAGTAAACACAATAAATCTTAATAAATTGTGGATACATATGTTATTTTTAGACAGAATTAAACATTATCCTATATTCCAGTCAACCCAATGTATAGGGCCCTCAACCAACAGGGGGCCTCAAGAGCTGACTCAAGTCATGTTTACAAATGTATAATTTCTTCCTAGGAGTGATATGGTAATTGCAATCATGCTTAACAAAACCTTTGATTCTTAATATATAATCTAAAATGCAGAAAATCTGGAATCTGGATGAAGCAATGGGGGCATGTTGCATTTTAAGAATGTTGCTGCTTTCAGTTCTGAGGTGATGTGGGATTAGCCTGTGGCAGCGCTATTTATGATCAGCATTCACACTGTGGTGTAATGGTTTTTATTTGCGTACTCGATATTTTCTCCTGAGCTTAGTGGAGATGCATCCAAGAGCCCTAGGATTGTCACTTAAGTCAAATTTACAAACTGCAGAGATTCACTAAGTAACCTAAAGAAGATTAGCAGACGCTGCACTCATTTTCATGACCACCTTTATGTGCGTAAGAGAATAGGAAGCTTATTAAAGATGCCACATACAAATCAATTCATTTATTCAGTGTTAAGAAACCATCTGGCTTGATGGGAGCTGAAAGTCATCCTGGCAGGCCAGTTTCCCCGACTGACACCTCATAGAATTAGTGGGAGGACGGCTTAATTTACCGTCTTTTGCTCAGCTCAGAGCACAGCTTATTGCCTCTCCTCGCTCTGAAACATCAGTCATGATCTAAAGAGAGTCTTCTACCTTCTTCTACCTCAATTCTTTGTTGCAAATATTCACCAGATCAGGTTGTTTATTAGTCTTAGGTAGTGAGATATAACACTTTTCGTGTTCTCTTTGTGAAAGCTGTGAAAATGGCACGCCATATGTAATACACTTGCTTGCTGTTGGTCTTGCCAATTCCCCCAAGATTGGTAATTCCTGTGCCAATGCTCACACTCTCTCTTTGTCCTTGTGATTTGATTGGGATTGTTGGATCGGGTTTCTTTCTGATGCCATGTCTCATGCTTAGTTGTTGAATTGATGGCACTCGGAGTCCGATTCAAAATAACCATTTGAACCAGAACATACGTGTTCAGTCATACCTCAGAACTACTGATAAAACAAGCATTTCAGAAACCAAATAAATGCCTGAAAAACATCCAAAAGAAATCAGCATTGCTTTTTTTTAAAGCTCACTTCTAATTCTGCACAAAACAAATTGGCTGCATATTTTGTTCACACCTTGTGCAACCTGGGGATAGCGAGCGCAATTCTCCCTCGTCATACCTGTGACAACAACCTGCAAAGTGCTCCCAGTGCCCTAATCTGCAAGGTAGAGACCTGCTGCTGCTGCATGTAGATGTTGTTTTCTTACTCCTCGGATGCTTTTCCCTGCGGTTTTTTACATTTACACACCCACCAGAATCATAAAAGGTAAAAGAGAATATGAGACTGTCTCACAAGCTTCTCTTTTTTTTATTTATTTATTTTTTTATTCTCTCTCAAAAGCATGTTTGCATCCAGTAGAAAGCAATAAAGACAAACTGATGGTGTTTGATTTAGAAATGGCAGTCAGACAGTGATTTCAGCTCCAACAGATGGCCGGTAGATTGGTTTAAATGAGTAACACCACTGCCTGCTTTAAGAGTTGGCTCAAATAGTAAAGTAGTGTACTACTGTCATATCATATCTCCTTGTGTGAATGGTGATGTCACCATGATAGATGCTGCTCAAGTGGGATCAGACCTACCCGGTGGTGCCTGCAGAGATCTGCTCTGGGAGATCCCTGTCTGGCTGCATTATTCAACAATACTTCTTACCTCTCAAATGGGAAAAAGGAACTCTTGAATATTTGAAAGATAGATTTGATTTTTTATTTACGTGCATGGAAGTGGATGGGAGAAAGAGGGGGGAAAATAGAAAGAGTGCCAGCCAGTGCAGCCTGGATGGTCACCAAGGCAACTTGCCGAGTTTTGCTAACTGATCCACTGTACGGGACTTCTTGGCTGTATCACTGGGGGATGGTTTGGAAAAGTGTGTTACTTCGAGCGCCTTTTGACTGCGACTATGTGTTGACAGATCATTGATCATTTTAGTTTCACAACCATGTGTACCAGTTAGTTAAGCAGAGGAAATGTATCTGCTTTGTGGCTCAGACCATCTCTTACTCAAACCTTGAAAAGTATGGTGTTCAAAGTTTAGCTCATCATATCTGTCCATTGAGATGCAAGAAGTCCACTCCATTAAAAGCACTTTCCAAAGTTGGACAAAAAAAAGACAAAAAAGATACTCTTTCAACCAGATATTTGAGTTTATTGGCACAACCATTTGCTTTTCGCCTTCTGACATTAAATTAGAGAACAAATTTCCATTTAACAGTCAGTTAGGAAAGCTTAGATGATGCCCTGATCTCTGTGCTTCTAATAGGTTACCTCACAGCGCATGAAGTAATGGACACACTTATATTCATGTGTTTTATAAGGCAATCACACTCAAACACACAGTTTCCTTGTGTGAAATACACAGTTCTCTACAGAACTGTGGACCTCCACAAATGTAGTTCCTCTTTAGGCACAATTTCCAGATAGCTGGAAGAGCCATGTTCCTCAAAAAAAAAAAAAAAAAAAAAAAATATGCATGTGTAAACAGCATGACAATGTCCAGCTGTCATATTGTTCAGGGAAAAGACTGGTGCTGTATCCCAGAAGTAGACATATTGTGGTACAAAATGTGTGAATCGAGCGAAAAACAAAAGAAAAAGACCTTCTGAAGATGTTGGCTGAAAATCATTATTCTCCACAGTGAAACAAGCACTGCACTGCAATGAACTGAAAGGCCACTCATTGAGGAAGAAGCCATTACTCCAAAAGCAACATGAACATTCAGATGACAGTTTGCAAATGCAGTCAGGGACAAAGACCATCATTTTGGAGACAGGGCCCGTGGTCTGAGGAAGCTGAATTTAAAATGTTTTCCCATAATGACTATTAATAGTTTTGTAAGAAAAGGGGACAATGGTGGCAGGTAGGTCTGGTGTACAAAATAAAGTAGAAGCCGTCTTGACGAAATAACATTATGCAGAGCTATACTGTATTGAAGGAATGTCTCTAGACAACAGGCTGGAAGCAAAAACACTGGCGCAAAGAGGTCCATAGACATTGAGAAGGCCAGTGATTAGAAGTGGTCATCACAATAAAAATGTGTGTCAGCAAAGTGGACTACAAACCTGACTCAGTCACAAGTCATGTAGTTGAAAGGCAATTTAACAAAATACTAGGGAACTGTATGCAAACTTTAAAATTTAAGGAATGTAAAAAAAAAAAGATCATAATTTAAAGATATTTATATTTATCATCCAGAAAAATTGCAAACAGAATAATGTTGGCAATTATTTATGAGTTAAAACAGAAAAGAATAAATCTAATTTGTTGGCAGTTAGAAAAATTTCTTATGTACATATTTAAATAGTATATACAAATGTAATTATTTTGTTTTAACGTTATTTATGTAATTTTGATCCACTATTTATGAAATAGTAATCCAAGCCTACTTTTAATTAATTTTTTTTTCTATAGTTTTGTCTCTAGGTTTTTTCTGTGGGTATAAGACACATTAGTTCTATATTTATCCAATACATTCATTGTTTTGTCTTTTACAGATAAATGACCACAAATATGGAATAAAAAAATGCTGAAGTCTTTGTTTCAATACATATCACCACTCAAATCCTCAGACAATAACGTTGATGGCGTTTTTTGTAGCAGATACACACAGACCCATTATTCTGGGGATGCTAAAATCCAGATTTTCTGGAATGTGCCCGATTTGTCAGATTAAATGAATCAATATTTCAGTTGCAACATAAGAAAGGAAATCTGCTTATTGATAACATAGCAGACATTGTGGCAGACAGCGATAGCCTATTGTCAAGTCAGCGATGCACAAGCATGGCTGCCGAACCACTGCTCAGATCCTGATGAGCCAAGCTGAGTATTGATCCATCTGGCTCTGAAGACACTGTCATGTCACCTTTGCATTTAAGTGTTATCTCGTCAGCTTCAAATGATCTAGCTGTCAGATCTGGAACAACCTGGTCTGTGTGATGTTGCTTTGTTCCTAATGCCCAGCTGTTTACCCAGCAGTCTGTGCCAACAGGGTATTAGACCCTGATGTTTACTGTGTTTTGTATATGTTAGAATGAATCTGATCTGCTATCATGCAACACTACACTTGCATATGCCTTCATAATTTGACATAATGCGCGTCTGTGCAACTATGTCAGCGATATTTCTGCATCCTGCCTAACAGTTGCCACTTAAACCTACAGCTTCAGTCAATTTTCATCTTAATTTTATTCATTTTCAGCTGTTTTTTGGTATCACCCATTCTCAGGGATAATTAAACAGACAGCTCAGAGTGAAGCATAGCAGCAGCACAAAGCATGTGCAAATTGCTTTAAATTTAATTCCTTTTTTCTCCCACAGCAGATGCAACTCAGGATAAAAGGTGGCAATCCTGCCTTGTGATGAAAGGCCTGAAACTCTTCTAGTCAAGGTGTGGAAATGGTGAAAAAGTAAAGCAAATTCCAGCAGAATAGAGTTCAGTCTTATGTTTTTGATTTTTTTTCCATAGGTTTGTTCACTTTTGTTCTGATGTCTGCTGTTAAATTTTTAATCCTATGTCTGTATATTGATTGAGTTTCTCACTTCAGTTTTTTAAAATAAGTTTTTTATTAAAGGTTTTTAATCTTGTTGCAATCAAGTGATCATCTTGATCTGCTTTGTAGGTGATAGAAATGCATCAGACAGCAGTTTGTACACTGTAGAGGCAGCAAGTTACAGTTACAGACACCATTTTTCACCCCAGAATCAAAGTGAAACAATTAGCTTTTCAGTTTTTATTTTGCTTCATGTTGCATTTTGCAGACCTTCTTTCTTAAACAATAATTCAGTTCAGTTCACTTCAATAATATTTGATCAATCCCATAATTAAATTGTTCCAACAGAAAGTATTTTGAATAAAATATATCGATTCATAAAATACATTATCATTTAATTGCAATTTAATTGTATTATTTAAATGATACATATTACTTGATCAATTCTAATTATTGTATAATATGCATTATTTATACAGTAGATGTTTGTAAAAGCACAGACAGAAATTCAAATAAAAGAAAATAAATATTGATCATTTTACTTGGTCCTCTATAGATATGACTGTTCAGAAAGTAAAGAAAAAAAAAAAGCTACAAAACAAAATGATTTTCTATACCATCTATGTGGCAGCCTTATAGATTTGAGCGGTGGCGACGTACATCACGACACATTTATTTTTCCTCTCAACTTGGAACATAGTTCTCTTCCCCGTAGAATTCAGAACTGATCATTAACCTTTCCTTTGGTTCCTTCCCTTGCCTGGTCACATTTCCTCTCTATTTGGTTCCTGGCCCCATATGCCACTTTCCTATTTCCTGCCTGTAGACAGCAGGGAGTAGCTCTATTATCACCTTCCTAGAGCTGTCTTTGAATGTGAGAGGCAATTCCATTTCACTCAGCCATGGGGAGGAGGTGAAGGAGGAGGAAGAAAAAAAAAAAAAAAGCAGAGCACACAGAAATTGGTTTAGGTTTACTTCTTATAGCTGACTGTAAGACTATTTTGCTTTCTGGCCTTTATTTCAAAGGCACAATACAGAGCCTGTTGATGTGCAGGGTTTTTTTGTGGTATATTTTCAAATCTGAGCAAAGGTTAACTGCCGTGGATTATGTTTGGTTGTTGTGTGAACCCTTTATCACATTTAGAAGCCATTTTTTGAAATATTAATAATCCTAAAGCAGCTATATTACATGGCTGTGAAGCTGTGCTAAACATAGCCAAGATGCCTGTAATGCTCGCTCTCGACTGTGCTGAGCTTACTGCATTTTGCGACATTTTACTTGTGTTATTTTTGGGCTTCCCCTCAGTTCAATACCGGCTTTTCTCAGCATCCGAGTTCTTTTTGGAATGGAAGGGCTCTTGACAATATTGCTCCTGGATAAATTAAACATGAGTTACGCAGAGTGATAATCTGTGGGCCTCTCTTTTCACACTGCATTCCCAATGAGCTGCGTGTTGGCCTGGTGTTGTTGCCTGTGATTTTAATGAAGATTATTCTTGTAACACGACTGTCGCCTGTTTGCTCCTATTCTCCCCCAAATATTTTTTTTTCTGCAGACTGAGATTTTTTCTGGTTTCCATCAAGTGATCTGTGCAGTTTTGCTGTTTATTTTAAGGACTGTTTCGATTGCAGGTCAATGGCCTGTTTGTTACAGATTTATAATTAAGATACTTAGGTACTGAATCAAATAACTGTTTTCTGTCTTGCTGTTTTTGGACTAAATATTCATCATCAAGCTCACCAATCAAACATAAACTGCCAGACACAGCTGTGACTGACTAATTAGCATTGATTTCCTTCTTGTATGTTCTAATGAATTACTGTAAAAACTTCCAACATGATTGTATAGTAGCTGGCTGTGAAATATGCCACTCTTCTGTAAATATAAATGCTTTTCTAAGGATGATAAATATCCTAGGCTTGCTGTGGTGTAGCTGTACTTTAAATTTACAAATGAATTACCTAGAAAATTTTGGCAGCATAAGAAACAAAAGATTAAACATCTTCCACTGGTTTAATGTTGCTATAATTAAAATGTTTTTAATACTGGTTTGCTTTTTATACTTAACACCGATTGTGTTTCCAAGGACTATTTCAAGTTACATACTTATGAACCTGTAATTTTCTCTGCTATAGTTGAGATTGGTTATTTTAAAGGAATCTTCATAAGCAAAAAAAGAGAGGAAAAAACCCCAAACAAAACAAAAACACTCTTAGGTTTCATAACTATGTTAGCTTTTTAAAAAAGAAAACATTCTAGTTAAAAAGAGATGCACAGGAATTTTGAAAATTAGATTAATTTATCTAATTCATCAAATTTTGTGAAATATTTTAATCTTTCAAAATACACATCTTTTCTGTGCTTTACAATATGTTGCTATAAATTTTATAGTCAGTTTGTAAATCCATTAAGAAAGAATGCAAGATCTGATTGGCTCTAGGATAATGTGCATAATCCATCCATCCATCCATCCTACCAACCAACCAACCAACCAACCAACCAACCAACCAACCAACCAACCAACCAACCAACCAACCAACCAACCAACCAACCAATGAACAAGCAACCAACCAACTTTCTATGTGTCCAACCAATCAATCAACTAAGCATCTGTCCCTCCGTTGCCCCCTCCCCCCTCGCTCTCTTTCTCTTTCATTGGAGAATATATGGAGAAAGCTAAAGATTAGGGTGATGACTCAGAGCCCTTCCAGTCTGAAGCAGCCAATTAGCTTCTCAGAAATCATAAGAACGGCTTGAAAAGTGCCCATTTCATTTTCTGCCCGACTTCTTGAGGAAACAGTTTTTTAAAAAAATTGGTCTTAACTGTATAAACATAAACACCAATCTGGCATAACATTATGACCACATGTCTGAACCGTCGGCCCTGGCTAGTCGGAAGATTTCATTCAGTCAATTTTATCACAGCACACATAAAATAAACCAGATTAATTAGTGTTAACTGTCTAATTAATAGTAGGGACTCAGTCACTTCCTGTTCTACTCTGAACTGCGTAGTTAAAGTTGTTTAAAAATCTTCCAGTCCTGCAGAGAAGCACCCGGTCAGTCTGCTGGCGTGAGGACAGCAGGGCTAAATGATTGATACCAAACAAAGCTCTCTAAAGCAGCCCTCTAAATGATGGATGATCGTGAGTTGCAGCCAACAGAGAAGGATCGGCACAAACTCTTAGGTTACAAGGTGCAAAGTGCAAAACCAGACAGCTGATTTAGACACCCGAGATGCTGCATGAGAGAATGTCCGGAGCTAAAGGTGGCAGGAAGACAAGCAGAAAGGACAACAGCTTGGAGTCAATGTCCGGTCAGAGCTGAATGGGTTTTTGTGGCCCTTTTAAGAAATGTGTTTCGTATATAATACATATATGGTTTGATGCATGACCTTTCTTGATGCTTGAGATGGAAATTCAGATGATTCTGATAGGATGTGGATCAAACAGACGATTTTCCTTTTTGAGCCTTTCTCTTGTAGCTTTTCTTTTGTTCTTGGGATTATTTGGATTAAAATCTGACTGGAATATTTTTGATATGTACACTATTCATGGTTGCTTAAGTTCTCCTGGTGCAAAATAAACCCGACCAGCCTCCTACCACGATACCTGAGAGCTGATATGAGATTCTTACATGCTCTTCATTCAGATTGTTATGATTCTCATGGTTGATGTTAGTCTTTCTTACAGGGTTTGTACAGGTGCTTAAAATCCTTGAAAATGTTTGAATTTCACTGAGGCGTTTTCAAGGTGTCAATAAATATATTTCTTTAGAAAAGAAAGTAAAAAAAAAAAATCAAACAAGCAAATTTTTGGTAAAGCAATTCCAAAATGTGAGGGTCAAACACAAAAAGACTGACTTATATGGAAGCGTACACAAAATTTAGCTGTTTTTATGTTTTTTTTATACATATTATGGTTTTGATTTAAACTCTAAAACATTTTTTAGAACATTTTGTTTTAACATTATTTTAGATCTTTAAATACCTGATAAAATCCTTCACTTTGTTATAGTTGTGAAACTTGGTGGTAACTGAAATGACTCCATAATTTAACACTTTTTGGGTTAAAAAGTGGAATTTTGGAAAAATTAAATTTCACAATGATATAAACACTTTTTCTCATACTCCTACTTGCTGCAGATTAGCAAACTAAGAAAACTTGAAACTCTTAAGATATTAGTTTGGCTTTCACCACCGCCTTGTAAAGTAAATCTTCAGTAAACAATCCTGTTCTCTGATTCGGTACCTTTCCTCTTTCCTCAAATAGAAAGCCTCCATATGTTTGGTTGTCTACCTCCTCCTCTGTCCTCCTGTGGATCTCCCTGTGCATCCACCCACACTAACCCAACATGCACTCTGCTCCAGGCTGCCGCTCCTCTCCACAAGCACAGAGCAGCTCTTCTCGTTTACAACACACCTCTTTACTGTCCGGCCTCAATGTGATTCACACAGAGCAAGACATGGAGAATCTACATATTTAAAAAGAGCGGAGGTATTGGGGTAAAAGGAATCTGCACTGTCTTCTCTTTCTTTATTTCTTTCTTTCTTTTTGCAACCGTCTGCTCAAAGGTGATATTTTTAGATTTGTGTACTTCTGTGTTTTTAGGCTGAGATGATGCATGAAGTGCAAACCCAGAACATGATGGATTAACACAAACACTAAAAGGCAGTCAGGAAAATATCCCCTTTGAATGACAGGAATAGATGGTATAATAACATTAAAACAAGATGATGCTGGAGCCTAAATGTCTCTTATAAAGAAAGCATACACTAATTTTAAAAAATCCTTCTGGCCTTTCCATCGTTTCCTCCAGAAAACCTGCTAAGCCTGATGGTAGAGGCGCTAAGGCAGACATCCAGCGACCTACCGTGTTTTTAAGGTGAAAAATGTTGACATTTTCAACTTAATGTCTTGTATCGGAAAACATTATTACAAATACATAAACACCAGCTATAAAATCTTTAAAAATGCAAAAAACATTTAAAATATCAATTATTTTCATCACTTCATCTGTTCCATCCTAAATAAAAAGTCCCAAATCTTCTGATCCTTTACCCATGACTTGTAACTTATTAGCTGAAGTTGTTAGCGTGGAGACCAGTAGAGACAGGAAGTGATTTCGGATTTCCTGTGAATAGTAAAAAAAAGAAAAGAAAACACCAGATTTCAGTCTCTGTATGTGTTCACATATTAACCATAAAATGTCGCCAACCGTTTCACCAAAGAGACTCTTTAACCCGTCTTTTTCTATCACTTTTACTGCTGTATAAATAATCAAACAATGCTTAGCCTGGTGGGGGTGCAAGTAAAGCCTGGTGGCCCGCCAGGCTTATAAACCCTGGAAAAAACTTTGACCTTTCTCTTATCAGACTCTTAAACCTTAATATTAAACTATGATAGTAACTCTTATCAGAAGGATGTGAAGTAAGTTTTAGCTGATCTGTAAAAACACTGTGCAGGGGTGGATTTAGAAAAGTAAGGGCCCATGGGCTGGATCTGGTTTGATGCCCTACTCCAGAAAAAAATAAAACTTTTACTTGGACAAATTACAGAATATGTAATTTGTCACATATGTATGTAATAAGTATGTATGTAATAAGTATGCCTACACATTTGCAGAGTACAAATTGTTGGGTTGTTGGCTTGTAACGTCTGGCAGGCGGGACCATGCTGGTCCCAAAGAGATAATTTTAAAATATTTGAGTGTAGTTTAAGTTAAGCCATGGTAAACCTTTCGTAAAGTCTGATTCAGAGTACGTTCAGTGGTCAGTTACTTATTTAAACACCCCAACACAGTGAGTATAAATGTTGTAGTAGTTTTCAGTTTAATACTGCAAATGATAAATGTAATCAACATAATAATTAGCAAGAATTCAGTTAGCAAATCTTTTTGTTTCCCTGAGTTACCTCCACACACCGTTTAGTAGGGTGTGGCGTCAGTTTTTCTTCCCAGAGCTTCTCAGGCACATAAAAATGAACAAAGCATTGCTTGGTCATTTTTCCTCAGTCTGAAAATCATGACTACTGTTTATAGAGGCTAGTGTAACTATGCTAATGTTAGCATGTTCATGCTAATTTTGTTCAAACTAGCAGTGATTATGATTTTTTGTCTTTATTCTTTGATACATTAGAGATAATCTACGTTCAGATGAGACAATAGCAACAAAAAGAAAAGCTTTTGTGTGATGGAAATTTTGTATTAGCTTCCTTTCATTATTTTGTGTATTTTTGATGTTCTTATTTTTTTTTGTAAATTCCTTTAATTTTTCCAGACTGCTTCCCTTTTACCCATAATTTTTCTTCTTTATTTATCATCGTTTTCTTAGTTTTTCTTCTGCTTCATGTTTTCTAAGCATTCTGAGATTCTCATGACATTTTTTTAATTTTATCTTGGGAAAATTGTTTCCATTTTCTTCTACCTTTCTCTCTTATCCTTCATTTGTCCGTCTTGTTTTTGCCACCTTTTGTTTTGCAATTATTTTTAAGGTTTCTTTATTCATTTCTATCTCTGTCTTGTTTTGTTTTTGAAGGTAGTACTAATGATTTCCTCGTTTTTTACCTTTTCCTGTTTTGATTTTTTTTGTAGCAACCTCTGTTCTTCATTCTGCCATCTTGAATTTTGTATTTTCTGCTTATTATTCGTGTCATTTCTTTTCTTTCCGACATAAAACCCTGAATTTTGCATAATAACTCCTGTTCGCAGTTTTCTCTGACCTTTTAACCCTGCTTTTCCAAGTGACATTAATGTCCGGCAGGATCAGCTTGTTCGGACTCTCTGAGCTGCTTCACATGCCGGATTATTTTAGCCTCGTCACATCAACATGTGCTGCTGTGGCTGTTGTTGTTGCTCACCGTTTGTCTGCACTTTGACTTTGCCCACGTTGATCCCGTCTAATCACATCATAAAAAGCAGGAGTTCGTAGTTGGGTGTCATAGAGGAAACGTTTAGCGTCATTATTTTTAACTTTTTAAGCTGTTTTGTTTAAAAGTTATTTCACCAAGTGGTTTGGCAGCTATTAGTAATGAAACCTTCAGCTGAAAAAGCTCCCAGTTGTTTTTTTGCTTCACTCTTTACTCAGTTTGCACAAATTAGTTTCTGGACAGCTCTTTTGACTGAGGTCAGGACTTTGAATAGGCCACTGATTCTTGTCCTGTTCAGCCATTGTGTCGTAGTTTTGTTGCTGTTTTTGGGATAATTGTTCTGTTACTGTCCCGGTTTGGACCAAGCTACACATTTTGCTCTGTAGACTCTGAGATCTTGGTTTTCTTCTTGGCATATTGGTGACTTTTAAATTCTTCTTTTTCTGAATATTTTTTCTCTCTATATTGTGATGAACGTCATATGCAGAGGGCAGAATTTATGACTTAATCAACACAAGCAATAAGAAATATAATTTAGTCATTATGATAAATGATAATGTTGTTTTAAGACAATTTTCAAGTGATATAATGGTACATTCTCAAAGATCAATAAACTTTAAATACTAATAAACATTTAACACTGGAAGACATTAAATTTCCAAAATAAAACAAAACAAAAAAAACAACAGAAACAGCAAACAAAATGAAATATGAAGTCTCTGTAATCACGTTGAGACCAAAGCAACAGACTGAAGACTTTTGTCATCCAGGTTTTGGTGGAAAGAGAGAAAAGAGAAAAACCAGTAAATACTAGAAACGGAATCATTGGAAATCATGGTTGTTGTTTTTGGAGCGATTTTAGATTAATTTATGATGCTAGACTGGTTTTATCACTCTACCGATCTGGCATTCATTGTATTAACTCTGATTCTCTTTGTGTGACATTAAATTTAGAGGTACAGAAACAAATTGATTCTTTAGAGAATCGCAGTTAACAACCCTGGGAATTGTGAATCGATTCAAAATGCTCAATTAAGACTTTAATCTGCTTAATTGTTTGGTAAAATTATATTTTGAATAACTCCTTCATATTTTTTGTTTAAGAAAAAGCCAGACATCTAAGCTAACCTAACACTAGCATAATTTTATGCACAAACCTATTTTTGTTTTTAGATTTGACACAGAATTGAACCATATAAAATAGTTTTAAATAAATGGTCTGTTTGCTTCCTCTTGTCAGTCGCACCATTTAAACAGAAACTTTAGCGCGTTGGAAAAGAATTAAATTAAAAATGTTTTCCGACCCTTAAAAAAAAAAGTTAGATGAAACATTTAAATAAAAAAAGAAAGAAAAACTCATCGGAAAATGACCTTTAACCCTTGCTAGGTTGACAGGAAGCAGGTTATTGCTGAGGTCTTTCCACCTTGAGGTTGTGTTAGCACACCTGGATTCTCCAGAGGTGAAAACAATAAGAAAGTCCTCAGATTGATGAAATGATCTGCAACACCTGGTGCAGATTTAAGTGAAATCCCACCCAAAAATCAGGCAAACATTGAATTTGCTGTTTATTTTCCAGGGTTTATTGAAGATGCTGTTATATGATGAGATCAGAATGGACAGAAACTGCTGACTAACCTTGCATAGGTTACAGACTCTGCCTCAGCAGCCAATGAAAAGCTCTGCAGACGGAAGCAGCAGCCAATCAGAAAGAAAACAAACAGAAACATCCAACAAGTTTGGAGAAAACAAATGCAGTTCTTCACCGTTGTTTTTTTTGTTTTTTGTTTTTTATTAAACAAAAACCGTCCATACTGAGACTTTCGTTCTGGACGACACTTTGGCTTCTGACAGGAAACAGAAAGTCTGACCAGCTGCAGCCATCCGTGCATGTTGGGATATTTAAATCATGTCTACATCCACCTGAAACTCTGCAAACGTCTCACCATCATCAGCTGAACCGTAAACCTTATTTATCAGTAGCTCAGCATTGACAAGCTGTGGAAAAAACTGGAATAAAATAAATAAATGTCAAATACATTCAAAATAAATAGACATAAAAAATTGTAAAACACGATTTTTCACAGAATTAAAAAAAAAAAATTCCGTCTGAGGCTAAACATTTAAACTGAAATGATAAAAATGCGTCATTTTGGAAGGATTCAGTAAAAAAACCTGAACCTTCAAACTGCCTCAACTCTTAAACAAAAAAACATCTGAGATTAATTTTTGCTTGTTTGACCTGAAATTAATTTTATAATTGCATTTTCAGCAATTATTTTATTTTCAATTTTGCTTTTAAAGCTTGAAATATAAATATTAGCAGAAAGTCTTCTGTATTTTTGCTTAAGAAGTTTCAGCAGTTTAATGACATAAAGCAACTTAAATTTGCAGCAAATCCTGATTTCTTTTGCATGTAATGACTGATTTATTGAACATTGCATGGAATATGTAACGATGAGACACACTTCAGAGCTGATTTAAGTTCATTGCTGAAACCAAGCAACTTTTCAGGCCGTTCTGATGCTTCAAAGCAGCAACAAATCAGATTGCGCTTATCGATAAATCCAGGTTGGAAAACATCGGCAGTTGCAGGAAGTTTCCGTCAGAAACTAATTTAACGGCTTGTTATCTACTGGAAATCAATCCCGTTCTGGCAGTTGGAAGCTTGTAATTAAATCGTGTTTACTCGAGAGATAAAAACTGGATTTTAGTTTGGAAATGACACAGTTCTGTCCTGTTTACTGCAGATCAGACGGTATAAACATTAAAAATGTGTATATGAAACTCCTACAAAACACCATTTGGTCCCTTTAGTGGCATCTGCTGCAGAAAACTCCAACTTTGGCCTCCAAATATAAACACAAACCAATTTAAAAAAAACACCGAATACTCTTTACGATGCTTTTAATCATTCTTAAATAAACTAATATTGATATGATTCAACCTTAAAAAACAAGTAAAATATTAAAATTTTTCTCTCAATCCTTCGGCATGTTTACCGCTTAGCACCTTCGTAACTTTTATGTATTTTTTCCAGACTAATTAAAGGGATTTCAAAGCGCCAGTTAAGAAACTTGACGATGACACACAGCTGCAGCAGTGTTAGGTTTGGATAACCTTATCAAATATATTTAAAGGGTTTTCTTCTTATTAAAATATTTGAATTTTACATCAGAACTGTAGGAAAGAAAAGGATTTTTAATCTAGAAATTTCACCCCTCATATTCCCTCGACCTTTGGTCGGATTTGAGCTTTTGTGCACCACATTTTTTCCTTCCACTAAACCTTAAATTAATATTTCTGGACATGGCGGCATCACTTACCCACCCTTTGGAGACTTTTCATGACTATCGGGTGAACAACTGAAGCCATAGCATTTCATTTCTGTCATAAGTCACTTTTTTGATCATTTTTTGCAATAATCAAATTTTCTGAATAACCTAATTATGGTTTTCTGTAATCTATAAACCATAATCAACCCAAAAAAATTCCAGTGTCAAAAATTAGTTTGGTTTTAAATTCTTTTGTAAAAATAAATTTCATTTTGGTGACTTTCTAAAGTGTTGAAATGTCTAAAACGGCCACCAGAGGGCAGTAATCAGAGGTATTGGATCCATTAACAAGCCAATAGGTGTACAGATGTCTCTGAGGCATATATGGCCAAACAGGCACTCCGTATCATCTGGTTGCATTTTGAGAAGAAAATGATCTGAACCGATTTGATGCAAAGCCACAATACGACCCCAATCATGCCGAATCAAAAGTTCGTCTGATAACACCGCATCACCAGACGATCATGCAACTCGGAAACGTCGGTGAAGCCATGAAGCTTTATGCTGGATTAGAACGGAAAATACAGAACAAATTACGGCCTTTTTCCAGTTGTTTATTTAAAAATCAATCTGGGATGTCATTCTTATACATTTTTATGTAAATTACCTTCTTAAGTAATCCTATTTTTAAATATATGGACTAAAAACAGGTATTGAAAAGTGATAGTTTCCCCTCCTGATGTTTTTTTCTACTAAACAAGAGAGTCTTATGCTATGATTAAGTGAAAAATAGCCCAGTTTTGCCATTTCACAACATTTTTGCAACATTTTAAAAATAGATAAAGTTTTCGGTTTCTTTCACACTTACAGCAATACTCCAGTGCAAGTAGATTCATGTTATAACCAAAACCTTCAATGTATTTTGTTGGGATTTAATGTGATATAGATCAACATGTATAATAAAGACAGGAATGTGTGCACACTATTATGAGGCAAGGGAAATTTTTGTTCACATTTCCATTTTTAGGAATGTTTTCTAACTCCAAGCTGGATGACTCATAGCAGGTAGTGTTGTTTTGTCAAAATGGGTAAAAAAAGATATTTAACTAACTATGAAAAGTCAAAAATTACCAAAAGTCTCTCAGAAGGATGCTCTTGAGATTGCCGAGATATTGCGGCGTGATCACAGAACCATCAGATGTTTTGTTGCAAATAGTCAACAGTGTCGCCAGAAACTTGTTGAGATTAAAAGACGCAGATTAACTGTTAAGGATTTGAGAACAATGAAGCAAGAAGCTACCAGGAAGCCAATATCTTCTGTCATCTTCCAGAACTGCAATCTAGTTGAAGTACAAGATGTTCAGCGCTGGTCTACATGGCCAAGATAAGGAAGACTGAAACCCGACCACCACTGAACCAGACACATCAGCTGAAGCACCGAAACTGGGCCAAGACGTACATGAAGACCTCTTGAAAAGCTTTTCAGTAACGGGCAAAGAGCTTCATCTCCAGTCCGATGTCAGCAAGTTGGAGGTAGGATACTGGTATGAGCTGGTATTATTAAAGATCAACTGATTGGACCTTTTCTGGTTGAAGATGGGCTCCAATTCAACTCCAGAGCCTTTTCCCAGTTTGTAGAAAACTTTTTCTTCAAGCAGTGATACAGGAAGAAGTCTGAATCGTTCGAAGAGACAATGATCTTACTGCTAGCCAATAAAGGCATCAAAGATGGAAAACTTATGAGATGGACACAACTGAGAACTTGTGGGTAGTTCTTAAATGGGAGACTTATAGAGAAATCCAATATCTCAATACCTACCAAGACATGGACATCCATCTAAAGGAGAGCGTTAATCAGAGAAGCAACCAAGAAGTTCAAGGTGCTGTGGTCAGACGAGACAGACACTAAGCCTTGTGGCCAACCCACCAAACACTATGTACCACACACCATCCCCTTGTGAAAACATGGTTAATTCCTCATAAGTCATATTTGTCAGAGCAAAGATTGAAGAGTTAGAATGGCCTAGTCAAAATCCAGATTTGATTCCAGTTTAAAACCTGGGGGAAAACTTCAGAATCGATGTTCACTAATACTAGGCGTGAGCTATTTTATAAAAAGTTGTTTAAAATTCCAGTCTGTAGATGTTCAGACACCTGCAACTTTAGTGGAACGTGTTTCTAAAAAGTGCAGATTTTTAATTGTAAAAATAATAAGAAAACATTCAAAATCCCATTAAATACATTGAAAAATGTGCAAAAGTTCATGCATGTTTCATGACATTTACTGCTGTATTTGCTTGTCTAAACACCAGGTGGCACTTTAGCAAATCTCCTGGTTCCGCCTTGTAAGTTTTGGTCTAAAAACTGAGTTTTCAGAACATAACGTCTCATTTGGAGTTTTTGCATCAGTTGATTGTTTCTGTCCTGGAGAAAAACCCGTTGCTCCCCCGGCTCTGTTCCCCCGTCCTGAAACAACAGCAGCAGCAGCGCCATTTTACTGGCATGCAGAATGACTAATGCTGCTCTGCAGAGGAAACACTGAGTGCCTCTGCAGATCCATCAGCCCTCCCTGAACTGAAACGTCCCACAGCTCCAAGGCACACGAAGCAGAATCGTCTCCCTGCTCCATCCTCTTCACTGAAAACATCAGAGCGAGAAAGCGAAGGGGCCTGATGAGGGACGGATAGCCAAAATAAAACAGGCTCGCTTTCATTTCTCTCTGGTTTTAGTCTGGAAAGAATCTATTTTTGGTCCTGCTGAAAAGTGGCCATGTTTGCGCTCTCATTATTTGGCTCAATTTAGAAGCAAAAACTAAACCTCACCACGTTATATTTATATGAAAATAATTGAGTAGATTC
This sequence comes from Girardinus metallicus, assembly GCA_903067095.1. Lineage (NCBI taxonomy): Eukaryota > Metazoa > Chordata > Actinopteri > Cyprinodontiformes > Poeciliidae > Girardinus > Girardinus metallicus. The sequence goes on from CAEGAE010072889.1 coordinate 22,935, forward strand.
CGAGTAAAACCAGGCTTAAAGTTCACCCCATATCATTTTGATAACCGACTTGTTCTGAAGTATAATTCTGATATTTTCTCCCCAATTGGATCCGATTCTCCTGACTTATCTCTAAATGGGTCACTTGCCTCAGTAACCAATAAATCAGCAGATAAATTGTCTACAACAGTTCATCCAGAGGGGAAATTTGTGCATTACTTTGATTCAGGCTCAACAACGACACAAAGACGTCGAAACAGGCGCTTAATGAGTTGGCTAATTAAATCTGTTGTTACATAGCCCACCCTAAACGCCCCGAGCAGCGGATTCAAGCAATGCCTGTTGGTGTTCAGTAATCTGGACTCTTACTGATCGTGTGGAAACTTTTACACGCTGTCCTGGAATAACAGCATGGAAATAAGAGATTCCCAGACCAATCGCCAGCTTATAAAGTTAAACCCAGATGTTTCTATACACTGTATAACAACATGCGTTGCCATCTCTTTACTATCTGAGATTAAGTCAGACTAAACTAGTCCTGCTTTAGCTCAATTAGAATTGCCAAGTTTTGTTTTAAATTCAGATATTTACATCAGACATTTCTTAGTACTTGGTAAAATCATCTTTTAAACTATCTGGCATGGGTCAAACGTTCCACAATCTTCCCACAATAGTTTGCTAAAGTTCTGGCCCATTCCTCCTGACAGTACTGGTGTAACTAGATTGGACTCGCCTTTCCATATCTGCCCACGTATTGGAAGCTCCAAAACATTAACTTTACTGACCTGAAGCCAAATTGTACTAATCTGGTGGTATGCTTAGCTTATTTTCACACCTGATAGTCTGGTAGCTTTGGTTCGATTTGGGACCAAAATTGCAACATTTGTTGCATTTTCAATTGCTGCTGTTCACTTTCACATTGCATGGTGCCAAACAGACCAAACCCTTTAAAAAAAAAAAAACTACTGAAAGAAACATTACAAAAACCCCTGAAGATACTGAGCGCAGCTTCCTTCTTCATGAGATGTAAACAAAAATGGAGTGGAATCATATTTTAGTGATTGTAAGATTTCTGTTTTGTTTTTGGTAAAAGACCACAAGTCATTTCTCCCGCTTGCGCTAGACACACGCAATTGTTTTGGTTGTATTTACCCAGAATGTCCTGTATTACAGTTCGCTTCCGACTCTTGGAGCATTCACAACACTCCAGAGGTCACCGTTTTGGTCCTCATCAGAGTTCAACAAACTGGACTTTCTAGACAAACGAACTAGAGTTTGATTAAACAGGGCTGGTGTATCATCGTCTGTTTTGGAAGACCAGATAAAGCAATGCCATCTATCTTGCAAGGTGCGCTAGTCCTGAAGCAAAATACCTGCATAACACAATGGATCCACTACCATAGTTAATAGTTGAGTGGTGTTTTCGGGCTTGTAGGCTTTTTCCTTCTTTCTCCACTTTGGACGTTGAACTGTAATTTCAGTTCCATCAAATACAGGGACGTCTCTAAAAAATGCATTTGCAAACTGCAGTGGCTTCTTCCTTACTAAGTGACTCTTCAGCCAATGCTAGTAAAGAACTGTGGATAATGATGCAGGACCCGTCTCCTTCCAGAACTACAAGACACCTGGACGTCTCCTCATGGTTTTTATACTGGCAATTGTTTGAACAGACCACTGAAGAACTTTCAAATTCACTATTTACTTGTTGACTTTTTGGCTGGTTGGTTGTCGTCTTTCTACGATGACATGCAAAAAACCAACATGTTTGAGGAGTGACCCTAAAATATGTCCACATGCTTAATTTAAACCTTTCAAAAGCTTACAAAGTTCTGACATCATCATCTGGGCTTTTCCAAAGACATCTTAGTGTATGTACACATTTGAATTTAGATAAAATAAACCTAAGAGAAACTCTATTGCTCTAATGTTGGTAATCCTTGATCTGAAACAGGTAGTTTAGTCTAAATGTTCTATTTATACAGTTCACATAAACGTGTTTCACCTGGATTTGACCAAATGAGGCTGTTTTTTTTGTTGCTAACATTGTCAGCTAAATGCTGCAGCTTTGTGTCATCGACTAGGATAGGAAGGGGGTTTTATTTGACCCAATAATATGGAGTAAACTGTCCCTTCAGTGGCAGATATGTGGGATCAGTGCATCTTTATAGCAGGAGAGGTTAAGCTGCACGTCGTAAGCTCTTATAACAGGAGGCACTTTAGTCAATTCTATAACGAGACGGGCTTCAAGGCACTGGAAACTGATTTTTAGATATATACTCTACGAGCTTTGTTCAATATTATACTCTTTTTCGTCTTCAAACTAACAGAAAAATGGGCTCACAAATTAAATTAAACGTTCCCATGCACTCAGTCGTCAAAGCTTTAAGGAAATACAAAAAGGAGGAAAAAACTTCAAAGTAATTGTTTTTTAAGATTTCTTCTGTTTTAAGCACATTAGTTCCTTCTAACAGTTTCCTCCATCATGCATTTTTCCACGGTTAACTTAACGGGAATTGTCATCTCCCCTCCGTTTTCCCACGCTCCATCCGAAAACTGCAAGCAATTTAATACTGACGTCATGCATTGAGTATACGTAGCTATATCATAGCTGTTTAGGCCATAATGCTGAAGTATTTTGACATGCCGTGATCTCCGAAGAAAGAAATGTTGCTGTTCTCCTTAAACATTCAAGACGGAAATGCTCTGAAATGACTTTGACGATAAACAGCCAGAGCACTTCTGGTGAAAACAAAACATAATCCAGGAGAAGAGGATGAGGGCTGAAGAAGACAACAACAAAAAGAAAAAGAAAATGAGGTAACGTTGTGTGCATGCTGATATAAAAGAGAAGAGTCTCCACATGCGTTTATATAAAGGAGCGTTGCATGGCATCAAACAGGGAACCTTCAGCTGACCTGCAGCAGCATCGGTGCAGACCGTCCCTCCAGAAAGGCTCCACAAACTTCCTGTTTGCTTCTCTTAAAGTGCCTGAAAAATTCGCCATGTAATGTTTTTTCTCAATTTTTCCTGGTTGTGTTGCAGAAAGCACAAACATCTGTAACTGTAATCCAACCGTTGTGGAGAAAGTTGTTCTTGTGAATGTCAGATGGGTTTTCATCCACAAAGTTGAGTCTGTTGCACCAAACCAAGCAGCTGTCCCTTTTCACCACAAATGTTTCGTCCAGTTTCATTGTTTGTCCTCCAATTAAGTCCTCATCTTTCTTGTTTTATGTATTCAGTTTAAAACACTTATTATTAATATTTAATATCAATTTTCTAAATGTCTTAATGTGTTTTAAGTCAATATAAAGTGCTTTAATAATCGGAATAAACCAGAATTCTTTTCACAAATGTTGGATTTGTGTTACTCAGCTGTTAAGAGCTGGAGCATTTAAAATTTTAGAAATTAATACATACTTAAACAAAAGGAGATGGAAGTGAAATGTTGTAGTAAATAGGTTTAAAGTTATATTCCAATTATAGCAGATCTTTGCATGTTATTAACGAGGCACTCCATCAATTTAGTATTGCACATTTAGGAATAAAAAGCAATTGATTAGTGAACACTGAGTCGACACAGACTGAAATACCCCTTTTCTAGTTAATGAGTATGTAATAAGAATACTACATTTCCCAGAGATCAACTTGGTCTTTAAAAACATGCATCTATTTGTAATATTACATTTTTACCATAAGATACATGTCTTAAATTATGGCAGAAAGGCGGTCAGGGTGTGGATTATAAGTAATGCATGTAAAGTGGTGGCAGAATCATTAGTTTTTGTTCATAATTTTTTTATTCTGCATTTCTTAAACTCGAGATATATTTTTATATTTTTCTAAAACAGTTCCTAAGCTTTTCGGTTGGCATTTTAACATTATTGGGGTAGTTTCCACAATACAAAACCAGGACTTTTTGTACCTTAAAAAATGCTTCTGCTCCAAAACTTAGTAGCTGGATGTCTGAGACTGGCAGTGTGAACACATTTGACATATTAAAGATCAAATAGTAAGTAATAGGTAACATGTTTTTTTTAGTTAATAAAACCAGGACCCATTTCATCCACAACAATGGCCCCTATAATTTAATTCTATAGGTTTCTGACCATGATTGGGATACATTTAGGAAATTCACCAAATGTCAAACTCCTGGAGCAGGGTTGTAAAATCTTTGGCAGCTTGTCTGGGATACAAAAATAGGATTTCTAGCACCCCAAACATTCCTGCAGACAAAAAGAATCAAAGATAGCTGTCCATAATTGGCAGTGTAACCTCCTTAGTTATATAAAGTACATTTGGTGGTTTAAATCAAAGCGTTTAAGATTAGTATTATTTGAAGTCTTGTCCAGGATTCAAATTCAGAACCCATTTAAACCTAGTTCTTGTCAATGGACAAAATGGACTGAGATTATTAAGATGTTGGACTAACACCTTTAATTTTATGGAAAAAAAAAAGAATTATGATAAATTAATTGTTTTCTTGCATGGCCTAGTTTTAAAATAATTGGGGGCTTGTCCGGGATACAAATTTAGAACCTCTGGCTGACCAGTTATGTCCAGAGGCAAAAAGAAAAACATTTAATGTCTGAAATTGGCAATGAAACACTCTTAAATTAATAAGAGTACAATAATCAGAGTACTTATCTGGGGACAAAATTTTTATTCTCACTTAAATGGTTTCGGTATGTATAAAAGTAGTGGAATAACCCCATACCAAAAAAACCCAACACTTCATTACTAAACCTGGAGGTCAGGTTTTAAAAATTATCATGAGTTTGAGTGGAATTCAAAATAAGACTTTGAGTACCTGAAAAATATCCTGAATAAACAGTAGTGCAGGGCATGACATCGTTCATGTTTGTTTGTAGGGGACAAAAATTGACCTGAAACATACCTCTGGTCCAAAATAATTGAGCTAACATGAGCAAGGTAACCTATTTTATTTTATGTTACACCACACACTTTAAAGTTGAACTAGAGAACATTATATTGGTATTTATCTCAAGCAGTATAATTAATTGAATATTGTCTGGTATATCTAAAAAAAATCTCTTGTATCCAAAGTTTGCCCTTGAACCGAACAGATTAAGCATCTTAAATTGATGGAGCAACCCCTATAGATTGTTAAATGTAGAAAATTCAGTGTTTTTTTTTTTTTTTTTTTTACTCTAGGATCCAGATTATTGGGGGCTTGTCCGGGATAAAAGACACACTTGCATCCTGTCTCTGGTCCAAAAGAATTTAATTTGATATGTAAAATTGGCAGTGATACCCGTTAAATATTTTGGAATGGATACGAATATTTAACATAACTTTTTGCCAATATCTGCTCAAGATTGCCTCACTATGTATGTTTTAGTTTGTTTATACGTTTGAAAGAATAATGTTTAAAAAAGAGAATAAAATGCACCTATAGAGTTTAAAGCATCCAGATATTTCTACAATATTTACAGCAGTGTGCAGGCGCTGCCTTACACATCGGTGAGCAGCTTCCCCCTGTTCACACAGTTCTGGCTGGGGGCGGTGCAGTTGGCAGTCCTAAGGTTTGCTTCCCTAAAGTTATCAATGCTGTTGTTCAAGTCCTCATCTATTTCCATGTATTCTGACTTGCTGACCACAGAAGAAGTGCGGCGGCTTGAGTTGGTTTCTGATGCCAAGTTCTGGTTGCTGATATTGAGCAGCTGTGCTTGCTCCTCACCCTCTGTCTCCCGGTGGTAGAAGTAGTTGAAATTGGACACGATGACCGGTACTGGCAGTGCGATGGTCAACACACCGGCGATGGCGCAAAGAGATCCAACAATTTTACCTCCGATGGTCACGGGGTACATGTCCCCATAGCCGACGGTCGTCATGGACACCACAGCCCACCAGAAGGCATCCGGGATGCTGGTGAAAAACGACTCCTTTTCCTCAGCTTCAGCAAAGTAAACGGCACTGGAAAATAAAATTACACCAATGAAGAGGAAGAAAATGAGCAACCCCAGCTCCCTCATGCTTGCCTTGAGAGTTTGCCCCAGAATCTGGAGCCCTTTGGAGTGTCGGGACAGTTTAAAGATCCGGAATACCCTCACCAGACGGATCACCCTGAGAATGGCTAAAGATGTGGCCTGTTCCCCTCCACCCCTCCCCTCCTTGTTGCCTTGGTCGTCAGCTAGCTCTGTGCCAAGAGTGATGAAGTATGGGATTATAGCCACAATATCAATAGTGTTCATCATGTTTTTGAAGAATGCTGCTTTGCTGGGGCAAGCAAAAAAGCGAACGATCAGTTCAAATGAAAACCAGATGATGCAGAGTGTCTCCACCACAAAGAAAGGATCTGTCAGGACGCTTGCCTTGTAATACATGGTGGTGTTGCCTACTTGGTGAATGCGGTCATTGGGATCCTCCTTTAGCTCCGGTAAAGTCTCCAAACAAAATATGACGATTGAAATAAGAATTACCATCACTGAGACAATGGCGATCCCCCGAGCGGGCCCCGAACTCTCCGGATGCTCAAAGAGGAGCCAAATCTGCCTTTGGAACTCCTTCTCTGGCAAAGGCCGCTCCTCTTCCCGGATAAATCCCTCGTCCTCCCTAAATTTCTCCATAGCTTCTGCTCCAAGTTCATAAAACTTTATCTCCTCTGAGAACATGTCCAGTGGGACATTGACCGGCCTCCTCAGCCGACCTCCAGACTGGTAATAATACAAGATGGCGTCGAAGCTTGGACGATTCCGATCGAAGAAATACTCGTTTCTTAAGGGGTCGAAGTAGCGCATCCTCTTTTTGGGGTTCCCAAGCAGCGTGTCAGGAAACTGGGCGAGAGTCTTCAGTTGGGTCTCAAACCGCAGCCCAGAGATGTTGATGACCACCCGCTCACAGCAGTCGTGATCATTGTGATCGTCGTCAAGCGGGTAGGGGTCCTGCGGGTGGCCTGGCAGGGTGGAGGTGTCGTCCATGTTTTCCGTGGACACCACAGTCATCCTTCCTGGGGGATGATGGGCAGGAAGGGGAAGCGGCGCGTAGGTGGTGGGGACAGGTTGAAGTGTAGAGGCTTCTACAGATGCCAGGAGATGCGCAGAGCCTCCCTCCCTATCACCATCATCATCCTCATCATCGCCATCGTCTCTGAACTGAACGTTCCCTCAGCGGTCCCTCGTCTCACACCTGGAACAGAATGGAAAATAACACCCAGTGTTCTCAGAAAAGACAATAAAACTCGCCTGGAGACATTTCTCAACGCAAGCGTCTGTCCAGAAAGGACGCAGCACCTCTAAAAGCGTGTGCTGCATCTGCTGGATTTTACCGCATACATCAGTATTCAAGTTTGCAGCCCTGCTGCACTGCCTCTCTCTGCACCCACAGTTCTCACTCATCCAACAGCTTCCCACTCAAACAAGCGTTTACGCATCCACACAACAAACAGAGCAATAAAATCTCCTCTGAGTGATGGACATCAGAGATGAGACATACCTGAGTTTGGAGCGCAGCAGATTGAACTGATCGTCTTCTCCAGCCACCCACCTCAACTCTGGCTTTAATACCAGCAGATATCTCTTTACAGTGTCTCTGAAATATTAATAGACTATGTTGTCTTGGTCAACATCCGTATCCTCTTGGTGTTGGTTTTCAGCGCCAGTTGGTGCAGCCCGCAGGAGGAGGAGGAGAAAAAGGAGGAGGTTTTTGATGGCTCTGAACTCAGCAGCAAAAATCCCGACTGACTATTTCTTAAAATCATACTGGAAAACAAGGAGGAGGAGGAGGGAGAGGAGGAATAATGAGCTGGATGAAGCTCACATTCTGACAGGAAGGATCGGACTTTGCTGCATCAAGAGAAAACCGCTTAAAAAAAAACTGGTGAGGAAGAGGAGGGAAAACGAAGCAGAGGATCCCGCTGCGGAGACCCGATACGTGTCCGTTAATTTGGAAGCATATTGCAGGATTTCATGAGGAGAGGAAAGAGAAGTGAGTGAAGCAGGAAAGGAGAGAGCGAGAGAAAACAGGGAGAGGAGGGGGGGGAGGATTCGACGCAATGCAGACACACTGTACAGCACAGAGAGAGAGCTACAGTAGCGGCTGCGTGTCAGCAGAAACAGCCGCACGACTCCCGCCGGGGAAAGTTCTCCTGCCGGGAGCCGAAGGAATAGACTTCCCGGTGAGAAAAACGCCGAGGGACGCTTTGTGCTCAACGTGATTCTCCTGCAGGTGTCAAACAGTCCAGATCTGACATGGAAAATCAGCCCTGGCCCATGAGTCTGACAGAACCAGCACAAAAACAACATTTATATAGAAAAATGTTAATGAAACCCCGGTTCTGTGTTTTTAGAATTAAATAATGGAGTCGGGTTTAAAATCTGCTGCTGTTGTTCCAAACAGAGGTGCTGATAGGAGGCTGTAATGCAGGAGGCCCAGCCCATTTTTCAGTCATTTATATATTAAAATATACAGAACAAAATAAAAACTTCAAAAAATTTAGAAAAACTGCATGTAAACTAAAAAGATAATTCAAATATATGCAGTGATTATATACATTGTCTTGTGTATTTTTAAATACATTGCATATGTAGCTAAATGAACAGTCAGTTGATGCTTAATTGCTTATGCTATATCGAATTGATTTTTGAGATTTCTTTTCTTCCAACTACTTTTTTTAATTCAAAACTTTTGTTAACATCAACATGTTGCATATTAATTTAAACTGTAAATTAAATAAACAAAAATGACAAATACTTTAAATGAAGGTACCAGATAATGCATCAGAGCTATTTTTGATTATTCATTGGCCCATTTCTGGGCTTAATAATAACTGAAATTATTTTTGTAGTTTTTTACACTTTTAAAGAGTTAAAATGCCCAAAATATAGGTAATATTTAATATAAATATTTATGTAAATTCGAAAAATATGAATATATAGTTATTTAATTTTAGAAAGGTGACATATTTTGTAAAAACATAAGATTTTAAAACATCTTTTAAGTGTATATAATTTTGTAAACATGTAGACATAATTTTTAAATGAAGTTTCTGCCTTGGTACACTTTCAAATATCCAGAAACTGCTTTGTATATTCTGATATAAGCTTTGGATGATAAACTTGCAGTCTGGAAATACTCTGAGCTGAAGTTAAACCTGTTGAGGCTTATTCTGGGAAGCTGCAGCCTTATCTCGTTTTTGCAAACCAAGAGATGAACTTTAAGTCCTTCTCTGCATGTTGGAGCTTTAACATGGATTAATAATTCAGCCCAATCTCAATAAATTAAACCTCTTGCATTTAACAGTTTAAAATTAGCATGAGAAAAGATGTGATGGCTGAGACTTTATGCATATTTTTTATTGATGTGATGCTCACAGTCACTGTGGTGCTAAAAAAAAATAAAACCCTACTTCCATCCACACGCTTTATGATCCAGTACAATACTGCCACCACCGTGTTTTATTGTTCTTTTGCTGATGGTGTTATAAAGTTTGGTTACGAACATTTTCTCCCATACGATTTTTGTATTATTTGAGCAAAGGGCAAATTTTTCCTTGAATAAAATGTTTGTCAGCTTTCTATGGAAGTGAATATTAAAAAGCGTTTACACTGAGTGTAACAAAATATCTGTCGAATCAACTGCCGGGTTGATCGAGGGGAATGTTCAGCACGTCCTTGTCCGGGGATGAAAGGTGACCGTTCTATATTTGGTCTTCCAGCGTTGGTCACTCCGAGTGTCCGACAGCTGTCTAAGCTTCTGCCACACGGCTGCTCCCACAACATTCTTGAAAACTGAATTCACAGCGTTCCAGTGAGACAAAAGTAGAAGTATCTACGACTAATTTTCAAATTTATAGTTTGGAGAAATAAATCTTTTGTCCACTGTTCATTTGCAGAATTGTTGAATTCAACCACTTTGGAGGGTTTTCAGTATCAAATGATCTATTTAAAAATTTATATCAGAGTTATGTCCTGACTTTCACTAGGCTGCCTCCATTTTGTTTATTTTTTGGAATCATTTCCTGCTGGATTACCTTAGGGAGCTTGATATTAATGTCACAAACGTAAGGTGTGACCTTAATGTCACACCTTAACATTAAGGTGCGTTCACACCAGAACTATTTAGTTGGCTCTAATAGAACTCCAGTTTTTGTCTACAAAGTTCCATTCGTTTGAGGAGACCTGAATGCTAATCGGACAAAAAAGTGGACTCTTGTCCACCTGCATACCTCGGTGTCAGTTCAGTTAAAATTAACTCTGTTGCGGTTTGAATGCATATGTGAACACCAAGCGAACCAGAGACCACTCTAACAGCAGGAAGCAGACTACAACGCAGGGTATTCTGGGTAAATACCACCAAAACAAATGTGCTAGCCTCGCGCTAGCGGGAGAAATGAGCTGTGATCTTTTACCAAAGACAAAGGAGAAATTCTACAATGGCTAAAATCTGGCGCCACTCCATTTTTGTTTACATTTTATAAAGAAGGAAGTTGTTCTCAGTGTTTTCAGAGGTTTTTATGTCGTTTCCTTGAGTGATTCCTGGTGCAGCGCCCCCACAGGCGAAGAGGGGAATAGATTTCTCAAATAGTTTGGTTCATTTGACTCAGTGGAGTGTGAAACCGAACCGCAGCAGCTGAAAATGAAACAAATGTTTCTATTTCTGTCCCCAATCAAATCGACTCTACTGGGCTCTACCATGTGGGCCAGACTTTCAAAAGGGGCAACAGGGCCCCAAAGATTTTTTTTTTTTTATTTCTTTACAAATGCATATTTTGCAAGCGAACTCATAGGAAACTCATAGACCCCAGATTATGAAGTCATAATACATCCTTTAGCATGAAGCCATCTGCCAGATATTTGAGACCAACAATTCATTAATTCGTTTATTAATGTGTTGGTGTACCTATTCGTGTATTGTAATTTGCATGTGTGAAATATATTTATGGTGGATATGGGACCAAAACTGGCTCCAGCCCGAGGTCCCACATCCTTCTAAATCCTGCCCTGCCTACTATAATCGAGGCACATGTTTACTTGTTTCTTTGCATCATAATTTTTTTTTTGCTATTTTGCATTTTTTGTCTTCCTCCCAGCATCTGTTTTTGTCATAATTAGTGTTTTTGCTGAGCTCTCCTGGTTCTGAAGCTTTCGGTTGGAGGAGAGTCACAGCTGATGACGGTAGTTTCTAAACACTGGGGATTAGAGCTGCTGGACAGCACCTGCTCACACTCAGCTGTGAAGGGAAGCATGACGACATGTGAAAACTTGACAAGGTGGTGGAAGAGAACATCTGAGCGCCGCAGCCCAACAATGTGCTGAACACACATATTCACGCGCCGCACAGACACACACCATGACTTCATCTCCAGTCAGATGATCCGGTCGGGTCGCTGCTCTACAAAAGAGAGACTTACTGTGCTTTAACCGGCCGAGTGTCGGGTTACAGCTGCTGAAACTAAAGATGGACGCCTGAAATCCCTGAAAAGAAACGGAAACTTTAAGGTTGTAAAGCATCGTCACATAAAACCTGGAAGATGGAGCAGTTCTAAAATATCCCTGTAGCACACAGAATAGACTTTAAAATAACGGCGTAACAGCAGAATACATTAAAGATTTGCTGTTGTTGTATCAACCTTCCAGACCACTCAGGTATCCTGGTTCTGCATCCCCAGAACCAGAACCGAAATTTAAACATTTGTTCCATTTTCAGCTGCTGTGGTTTGCTTTCATACTGCATTGAGTCAAACAAACCAAACCGTTTTTAAAGCCTGTTCCCTTCCTCGCCTTTTGGTGGCGCTGCATCAAGAACCGCTGAAGGAAACGACATGGAGAAGCAGCATTCAGCTGCTGAGCACCACAAAGTTCTTCCAGAAAACTGAAAAAATTTCCTTTAAAGTAGAATTGTTTTTGAACCAAAGAAAAGAAACATTGACCAAAATATTCAAATGATTTTGGTGATGGGGCTCATCAAAATGTAAAGTTTGTTCAGTTGTTAACTGTGTGGTGTTTTCTTTACAAGGTAATTTTCTGTTTTTATTATGTAAAGCACCTTAAAGCATTATATAAAACACCTTGCTGCTGAAATATTCTATACAAATAAACTTGACTGATTGACATAACTCAGCTAATATTCAATCTCCTCCGTGCTGCAGATTCTTCACCTGAGAGGCACTCATTGGTAAAAATGGGAGAAATTTACCAATTTACATCCTTGTGGAGGAATTTCAAGCAGCTCTACTTAGCAGAACTGTTTTAATTCAGCTCAATCAGAGGGTTATTGAGTAACAACAACCTGCTTAAAGTCATGCCACACCGTTTAAATTTGACTAGGACACAAGAAAAAGTAGGCCTGGACAATATGGCTGAAAAACATATTGGTTGATATCAATGATTACATATCAGATAATATACATTATTTAATATGTATGAAATATATTTATTCTGCCATCTTTGGACACCCGTCTGTATCAGGAGTTACCATGTAATTACTACATAATAACGTGTAATTACACTGTGAAAAACTTAACTACATCATGTAAATTTAGTAGGTCAGTAACTCGACTGAACAATTTTATTAAGCGGCGTTAACATTTCATGATTAAAATGGTCACCTGTCATTAACTACAGCAACCATTTATTTTAGTTTGGACTGCTTATTTACATGTCGCAATAAGCAATAAATCAATTAATCGAATGATAAATTACAAGGAGCTCAATAATTTCCATTTGCATAATTTATAGTTTCTCTCTTTCTACCAAACACTGGATAATAAAAGTCTAAAGTCTGGTCATTTTACTTATAATAGATCTTTACTTTGAAGGACTATCTTGTTTACAGAGGCTTCAGAATTGATTTTATTTAATTTTGTTGTTTTGTTTATTTATTTTGGATATTTAAAATGTCTTCCAGTTCCAGTGTTAAATGTTCTTTAGAATTTAAAGTTTATTGATTTTGCATTGTTATGCAAAATCAATAAACTTTAGTTTAACACTAATAAACTTTAGTTTATTAGTGTTATGTTACTTTAAAATGGTCTCAAATTAACCATATTATTGTTTATCACAGTAACTTCTGGGACAGTTTAGTGTCCAGTAAGATTTGTTACGGTGACAGGCCTCCATGTTGCTTTCTGACTTCTTATTCGCTTGCTGCATTAATCGTTAATGCATAATTACATAATTGTTCCTGGATTAGATTCCAGTGTTTCCAGTGTTTCCAGTGTCATGTTTTAATGGTTTGGGCTGTTCTCCTTCAGATGAGCAGCAGAGGGGAGGAAGAGGAGGAGGAAGAGGGGCTGCTTCTGCTTCATGCAAACCGGCGAGGCATCCCCCGTGGCAACACGCAGCCCTGTCATCTCCTGCCTCGTGCCTGGATCACTGAATCAGGGGCAACACACTCATTAAGCCCTTTTTCCCCTCTTCATCACCCTCCTCTTCCTCTCTGCTGCCATCATCTAGTCCTCCTTACTCCATCATCTTCTCGCTCGCGGCTCTGCTCAGGAAAACCCCAGGAGGCCGAGCGGGGAGGCATGCAGGAGGTGATGGGAGAAAAATCAGATGGCGGTTTGTTAAATGTTAATCTGATGAAGATGCTGAAGGAGAACAAAGAGTAGATTAGATTCAGAAGACGGAAAGCAGCTCAAAGAGGTGGAGTTAAAAATCCACTCCAGTCAGACCAAACATGACCACAGGACAGGTGAAAAGAAACCAGATCAGTGCGTTTCAAAGCTGCAAAAAAAATTTAATCCCATCAATTTTTTATTAAGTAAGTTTACCTATTAGTAAGTTTTTTATGAAATCTAGTAGGTGGGTCATTTACTTACGTTTCCAATTCGGATGAAATTACCAACGCAAACATTCTCCGCGATTATTACAAATATAGAGTTTCCACAAGTCTGAACAGGAAGTGATTCACACCACTGAGCCGCCATCTTGGTAGGCAAACGCAGCGCAGCATGTGATTCCCAGGTAAAACTAATCCCATGTGAATATGTAGCTCTCATGTGACGTCACACTTCTGGGAGCTTAATAGCTCTCAGCCATTTTGGTAGGTACTGTAACCAACTGTCATGGCAGTTGCTATGGAGTTGCTATGTCAACAATAAACAAGTTACAAGCTTAGAACTAGGTCTCGCCTCTTTCCTATCTAACTTGTAGACAATATGTTACTCGGTTACAGTTTTTGAGTACCCCACCCGCCTCTATGTAATATTAAGATAAATATCTGTGATGTTTACTGTAGTACTTACAGCCGAACTAGCAAAATAAGCTTAGCTGATGCAGCTTTTATCTGCTAACTAAGATGCAGCCGAAGTGTTTACTACATGTACTTTCTTTGCCATTTACCAGAACCTTGTTATTCTCACGAAGAGTTCGTACGTCCTTGACTGAGCCGTTTAAACATTCATTGTAAGCGACCACGGATTTCAGGCTGCGAAGCTCCTGCATGGTGAACATACAAGTACAACACGGATAGTAGGAGATCAGAGGCAGCATTGTCTGACATGTTTCCATTATCCGTCTCATACGGGTCGATCCTGACAGCAGCCATTGTGTTTATATATATTTCTCTTGCACATTGGTCAAGAGTGTCAATATATTTTCTTATGTTGGTCTGGAAGCCATGATGGTTCATTTATGCTTTATGCTTCAGTTGCCTACCAAGATGGCGCTGATCACTTCCAGTTCAGACTTGTGGGAACCATATATGGGGCTTAAAATCAAACTTTGAGCATTTTGAATTGATTCAGAACTAGAGTTATTTTCTAAAGAATAGATTATTTTGCACCTTTGTTCTGTATATCATTAAATTAATAAAAGCTGTTGATTTCCTTTTGGGAAAAAAAATGTATTGAGGAAAAAAATTAACAAGAATGATAAAAATATTCTATATTGTTTTTACTTCAAATAACAGAAAATGTGCCTTTAAAAAACATTTTAATTTGCCTTTTAGGGCTTCCGTAGGTGATACACGCCCTTTAAATAAAATCTGACTATTGGCCAAACTCTTATTCATGCAAAGTTTTATTCCCTTCACACATGGGTGAGTGAACAAAGCAGCAGCTGCAGCAAGACTTATGAATGTACCAAGCAAGCCCTGTCCTCATTCATAAACACGCAGGATGCTTATATAACACCTATGCAGAGTCGCCCTCTCTGCACTATTTATAGGCCCCATAGCATGCAGCAGGAAAAGAGCGAGGCCAATTCACGCAACGCCTTCAAGACCTACACACGGCCCTTGGAGGGACCGCCGGGGCCCGACTTCAGGGAGCTATAATTAGAGTCATGTCACGGAAGAGCCAGCGAAGAGGGAGAGACAGGCAAAGTGACAGATGGGGGGGGATGGGGACATTAACCGAGCTGAGCTGCTAATGATGGAGGTTTGATTGTGAGGTTTTACTTCAGCTGTTTCTGCAGGGGTCACCATGTTTCATCATAAACGCAGCATTTAGAAGACGCCTTAACATTCTGGAACCTGCAGGTTCTAAAAATGAAGAAATAATGAAAGCTGAAATTGAGAAGACATCTTCGTTAACTGAAATAAATAAAAGTGGTAATTAATGGGTAAAAACTAAAACTGGAAATATATCAATCAAGTTTATTTGTGTCGCACATTTCAGCAACAAGGCAGTTCAAAGTGCTTTAAATAATAAAAACATAGAAATACAGTCATACAACAGTCAAAAATTATAAAAAACTGAATTTAACTAATTTAACAATATTTAACTAATAATAGCTAGGTAACCCATTCTAACACTAAATTAAAACTGATTAAATTAGCCAAAATGTCAAATTGAAATAAAAGGTCCAAAACTATCAGAACCCCACAGACAGTAAATCCACTTATCCTGCCATTATGTGCCAAACAATGTGTTCCCCAGAGAGCCTCACCGCTTGTTGGGTTAAAAATAATTTACAGCCCGTCGGCAGGGCGTAAATTAACACCCTCACAGCTCGGAGTAAATAAAGAAACCATAAAATGGCCACATCGATGGCGAAACGACACTTTGATCACCATAACGCTGACCTGAATGGGGCTGGGGTGTCAGCGGGCGGATCGATGCAGGCACTTTAGATGTCAGGGTGACATAACGCCGCCGCAGGAGACTCTGCAGGAGCCGAGCAGGATGAAGATGAAAGAGAGGCGTCCTGGCAGGTTTGACAGCTGATCGGCGCTTAAAAAAAAAAAAATAACGCCAACCGTGGGGAAGACGGGCAGAGAAATGGTACATCCAGAACAGCTGATGATAGTCAGACCATGGATCACCCAGCAGCAGCCGAGTAACACACATGCTGCAGCTGTTAATTTAAAGGAAATTCTCTCAAGATTAATTGGTTTAATTGTGATTAATCAATCATTGAAATAATTGTCAACTAATTTAATCATCGATTAATCGTTAACAGGAGTATAGAGACTGAAATAAAGTCAATTTTCTCAAAGTATAACACAGTCATAGCAGTAATTAAGCCAAAGCTGTTTTTGGCTTTCTTTTTATTTTTTAATAAAAATTATAAACCTTCTTTCTCTGTTAATATGTCTACCTATAACTCCTCAAGTAACCTAGTTGTAATTTGACCTGTTTCAAATTCTTTAAAAAAATAAAATAAAATGAAAAAGCTTCTATAAAGCGCCTTTTGCTGTCCAGTTCTTAATCAGTTATTGCAAAAATTAATCAGTTAATCTACAAATAATCAAGCATTCACTAAAGTACAGCTGTGTTGCATTTTAGGCAATAAAATATTTATTTTCTCATTTAAAATAGGAATTATTTGCATCTTTTAATATATTTCTGATGTATAAGAAAATGCTTAAATGGCTACATGATGCAGAATCTGCCAGTTTTCACACGATTACTTGATTAATCATCCGAGTAATTGATTACTAGTTGCATATTGGACTTGTTGTCCTGTGAATAAAGACTCTTTCCAGTTTAATCCAGAATCTTCACACTTTTCTAGTGTTAGTAATCTTGATGTATTTAACATCATAATTTTAAAAAAGTAACAATAAAACATATTTTTGTTTATGTTCTGGCATTTAACAAATCCCGAATTACTTCAGCAATCCTAACTGACTTCTAGTTTGATTTCTTTTTAATCTGATTTAATGTTAGACACCTGGATTCTTCTTCTTCTGTTACTATTTACGTCTTAAAGTTATAAGTATCTGTAGCAAGAATAATCATGTTTGTGTAACAAAAAAAAAAAAAGAATCGCAGCAATAATAATATTACTCAAAAGAAAAAGGTACAATACTGTGAAACTACTCTAATAAGTACTTTTTTTCCAAAAAAGTTACTCAAGTGAATGTAACGAGTACGACCCACTTTTGAATATAGATAACACCAGTAGCCTGCAGGCTACTGGTTAACAAGGTTAAGGTGCCGTATTGGTATTAGCCAGTCCTCTTTTAGCTGAAAAACTGCAAAGTTCTTTGCGTTTTGCTGCCATGATTCTAACACACCTGTACACAGGTGTAACTCAGCGCAAGCGTCTTGGTGCTCTTGTTGCGTTTAAAGGCGGCTTGGAAAAACAGGTTACTACATGTTAACAACGGATTCAACAGTTTTATCTGCTGAAAAAGTGAGAGACGGCACAGATGTGAGAAGGGCGGAAGGTCCTACTGTATCAAAACGATATAGGAATAGCAGAGAGTTGGTTGCTTTAAGGTAAAAACAACAAACAGCTTCCAGTCCAGGGGGGGCATGGCTGACTTTGTGGGGGGGGGGGGGGGGGCAAGGCCCCCCCGGGCCCGCCCCCGCCCCCGGGCTGGGTGGGTGTTGGGGATGCCTATTCTGATTTTT
>CAEGAE010072891.1:0-15032 GCA_903067095.1 Girardinus metallicus
TGTGACAGCCAGAAATCTTGCTTGTTTGTCGGTGACCAAATACTTATTTTCCACCCTTATTTTTAAATAAATTCTTTAAAAATCAGACAATGTGATTTTCTGAATTATCTTTTCTCATTTTGTCTCTCATAGTTGAGGTCTAGCTATGATGTCAATTACAGGCCTCTCTCATCTTTTTAAGGGGGAGAACTTGCACAATTGGTGACTGACTAAATACTTTTTTTCCCCACTGTATATCTTTCCTATTTCCAAATTTCAAGTTTTGCCCATTGCTTTTTCAACAAAAATGATTAAAAAAGAAGAAAAGGAGATACAAGGAAGAACACTGAGAAAAAGTTTTCTAAATATTGGGCAAGCAGTAAAATAAAAAAAAAAAATCAAGGAGGTAATTACAAGGCAAAAGAAACAAGTACAAGGAAAAAAACACTACTGATATATGGCCAGAATGTGTAAGGAGTAGAAGAATGCAGATATGTTAGATGAAGATAAATAACCAATTGGAAATTCTTCTTGAATGATTTCGGATCAATAACTCTACAAGGCAAAAGGCTCTTACCATGGTGGTGAGAATGTACTTGTAGAAGGCCGACATCATCCCCAGCTCGTTAGCCTGCAACGCACAAAGATGAAAGAAGAAAGGTGAAGGAGGATACCTCAATCCTAAACAAAGAAAAAACACAGCTCAAACCACAAATGTTTAACAGTTTTTTCATGAGGAAGTCTCATTTATCCATATTTTAAAGTCTCTACCAACTCGTTTCCAGATTTATTTTTTTTTAAATGTACAATGACCAGCAGGATGTTACATTAGAAGCAAAGAAAAAGTTTAAAAGAATGAAACTAAATTAGTTCAGAGTGAGATTTTTGATTGAGTAAAGTGACACCAAGAAGACACTTTGATTTAACCCGTTCCAAATCTGGCAATAGACTGAGGACACAATTGATAATGCAGTCCAGTCTTCTGTTTATTTTTACACTTCTTATTTGATTAATATCAGCACAGACTTCACAACGCAGATTTCACTACTTATCCTAAAATCCACCAGGACCAGCAGATGGGAGAAATCAACACCTATTTTTTGCTTTAAGATAAATGTTATCCATCCATTTTCTTCCGGGATCGGATCGTGGGGGTAGCAGCTTAAGAAGGGAGGCCCCAACTTTGCTCTCCCCAGCCACTTGTTCCAGCTCCTCTGGGGAAATCCCAAGGCGTTCCCATGCCAGCTGAGACATAGTCCCTCCAGAGTGTCCTGGGTCTTCCCCGGGGCCTCGTCCCGGTGGAACGTGCCCGGAACACCTCACCAGGGAGGCGTCCAGGAGGCATCCTGACCAGATGCCCGAACCACCTCAACTGGCTCCTCTCAATGGGAAGGAGCAGCAGCTCTACTCCAAGTCCCTCCTGGATGACCGGGCTTGTCATCCCATCTCTAAAGGAGAGCCCAGACACCCTACGGAGAAAACGCATTTAGGCCGGGATAAATGTTATCCTTTCTTTAAACCCAAACACAAACAGCTGTTAATCAAAAAGATGGGGAATTTTTTTAATTTTTTATCATTTTAATTAACAGAGAACTCCAGGTCATGACCTTTTGATTCATGAGGTGAAAAGCAATAACTGAAGCAAAGGACAGCATTAGACTGTATTAATTTGTATTTATTTTTGAACTACAAAATAACATTTACATTCTTCTAATTTCACTTATAAAGAAAAAAAAGAGGTAATTGATTTCCAAAGTTTCTCTGCCTCTCTGCAGTTCCTCTGCTCACCTTCACTTCAGCGCTCCAGCCATGAGAGCAAAGATTTCTCAGGGCGGCTTACGAAGGTGCAAGATACAGACATTTGTTAATTTATTTGATTTAAACTTATGAACATTTCCATGCGATTTATATGTGGAAATGTTACACATTAAATGGTTTGGTTTCCATATTTGTATTTATTGGATCAGAAAGAAGAAATAATTCTCCTGCCCTGGATACTTTTCAGGTATGAAGAACAAAATTGATGCAGTTGTAGACTCCATCAACCGGTTTGCAGAAAAAAAACACCTAAGAGTTTAATCTTCTCAGTAAACGGCAAACAATAAGAAACACTTAAGTTGAACAAGAAGAGGAGATGTTTCACATAAGATCTCAGAAGAGGAGTTTGTAATCACAGCAGCAAACCAATGATGCAAATCAGATTTTGATTTCTTCATTGTTGTCTTCTGCCTTGTAATCAAATTTTAAAAGTTATAGATTATAGTGAGTCATAAAGTAAGAAATGCAGTCCGAGATCATTTGAGCACACTGGAGCTGACGGTTTTTTGAGTGCAGTGTTTCACATTATAAAGCTACCAACAGCGACAGGGTGTGCATTATTTCCTAACTGTCGAATGTCAAGATTTGTGTGTGAGATTCTGGTATAACAGTGTTTCACAAGACAACTTGCCAATGCTTCTTTAGATATGGCTTTTCTCTGGTTGCCTCTGATTGCTTAGTTGGAAGAATTATCAAGATCAACAACAAAACTAGTTCAAATATTGTGTCTGTAGATGAGGGTGAGTCCAGCTCTGCTGCTCTAGTCCATTGTAAAACTAAAACAGAGTCACAGCTTAGATTTTAAAGCTACTGAAAGAAAATGGCCTTAATCGATTTTACTTTAATCCACCTTTAATTAGTTCTCTTTCTGGTAAGTCTAAATATGAGCTAAAAGTTTTCTAATTTTCTAACAACATTAGAAGAATAACTTTTCTTTATTTTTTAATAGAGTTGCCATAAGACTGGTTTGATATGAGTCACAACTTATTTACTTTAGATATTTTGATTATTAATTATTTTTGAGATTTAAAGTGAAAAAAGTGTTTTTTAGTACATGCTTGAAGAAAATTTTTTAACAACATATAAGTTGTCACAATATACTCAAATCATGTTGCGCAGATGCTGTCAGAATTCAAGACTTTAAAAATAAATATTTTGCTGATGTGCATGACATGCAGTGTACAGCCTCACCTTCCTGAGAATATGATAAGATATAGAGGCATTAGCATCAATGACGATGGTTGCCACTTTGTCGTCACGGATCTCTTTCAGCAAAGGGGTCGGATCCAGACTTTCATCCAGCATTCTCACCGACAGCGTCTCTCTGGAGATAAGGAAGTGACGAACAAGCTCCTCTAATCGGAGCAGGCCTGCAGAACAAGAAACAAAAGAGAGAAAAGCCTTTAAGAATGAAGTACAAATATGATAACATGGGTTTTAGAAGAATCTCTTTTTTTTGGTAAAGTAACTCAGCAATAAGTTGATTCAATAAACAAGGTTATAGATGTCAAATATTGTGAAGCTGAAAAAGTATGGGCCAGAAGAAACTTTACATACATAAACAGTGTTTGAATGAGTAATAAGCTTGTTTGCTTGTTAAATTATTACTTTGATTTGAAGCAGAGAAAAGAAAACTGAAATTGATGGGATTCAGAATCATTAGAGTGACAAATAACTGTTGCTGCTTCAATGCCCTAAAAGAGGCAATAAACAGACTGGGATAAAGGTGATTATGTAGAGAGTCCATTAATTTCTTTCCTCAGAGAATGCATGTTGTCTCAGGTGTCCTAACAGATGTAAAAGCTTTTACTTTTTAGGCACCTTTACATTTCAAACAATGTAAAAAATAAAGAATATTTTTACAACAACTGGATTAAATATACTTTTCTAATCTCCATAGTTTATTATAAATTAAAACTTATTCTCAAATGAAGCTTTATTAAGGAATACAGAAAAACACAAACAATTTTCACACATATCTCAGCTGATTAAAGAGCAATGGCAATTATGTATCCTTTTTTATCCTGTTCATGTTCACACTTACATGGTCTGCTAAGCTCAGCTGAAGATAGAACTTTTTTGTTTTCTGTTTACTTAAATGTGTGGGTTCTTCAAAAAATTTTAACCGTTGGAAATATTGACTGCTACCTACAAATATATTGAAATATAAATAAATCCTCCTGACATTCTCCAGAAAATTTCTCTTTTTAACTTCAAATAAATTTCACCAAGCCTGTGGACTTAAAAATGCCACCCTAACAATCCTGAGAGAGGCGTAAATAAAAGATTAACACTCAATTATCAGCATGAATACACAGGAAATTCTCTAACAAGCAGGTCAATTCCCCCCTTCACATATTTGGACACCAATTTTGTACCAACACATTTCTATCTTCACTCCAACATTTCTTTATTTTACACCTTATTACCACTAACTGTGATTCTAATCAAAATAATTATAATAATATAGTATCTCCTGCAGGTGTTATTTATCTGAGACACATAAGAAAATGTTCTTACTGTATACTGCAGGAAATTATTTAATATTAATGGTTTTTAAATCTAGTACAAAGTGTCCCCAAGGCAGCAGTGAATTGATGCATGGTAGGTAAAAATCGTCCCATGACAGACGTTGCCTATGGTAACTGAAAAGGCTCTATAAGCACATAGTGTGAAATGACAAATAGACGTGATGACCATCATAATTTTTAGCAAAATGGATGAGGTGCCTTTATGGGCTGTTTGTGCCCTAGAAATAAAAAGTGACTGAATTCAACGAGTGCAGAAAGAACGACAAATTACAAAATTAAAAGCTTATTACAACGAGATAGCAAACAATGATGTCAGACATAAGGACGACAACAATATGGCTGAAAAGTTGAAAAAGTTGTTCTAAATGGTTCGCAAGCCTGATTTAACAGTTTTTTTTTGTTTGGACTAAACAGGGACAGAAAGCATAAGTTCATATACATATATATATATACATATATACATTATTCATTAAAGACAACAATTGTCCAACTTTAAATAGTCATAATCAGTAAAAAGAAGTGAATTCTGCACTTAAAGAATTGGATAATAACTCTGATTGCAGAAACAAAAACAGATCCAGGAACCTAATGGATTTTGACTCTGGGAATCATAGTTTGGCTATTTAGTGACAGATGTTTGCATCAGTTCTTTGACATGATTTTTTTCTTTACACGACTCTGAAGCATTAAAACAGCTGGCCCTCTAAATTGGCAGTCAATTATGAAACGTTAGGAAGCTTCCCGTTTTTATAACATATGGCAACCATTGTCATTAGACTCCTAAATCAGACATGGGATAGCTTTCAAAACAATTTAAAAATTTTGTTCCTTCTTCATGTTTGTGAGTATTTTCTGTTTTACTAGTAAATAAGTAACATGATTGTTTTTTTTTTTGTTATTTTAAAGTTGTTTAAAGATATTTGAAGAAACACTGGTAGAAGAAACACTGGTAGGAACACATTTACAGGGGAAATTAGATATAAAGAACTAATAGGAAACAGGAAAGATGAAAGTATAAATAGTATACCAATGTATGTCACATATTGGTAAATAATTTTGAAGTCCAAATTTTTATTCCAGAACCTTGCATTATGTTGACAAATTAACAAGAAGCCCATAAGGTTTGTGGGATGCTCTGAGTCAGGAAACAACATTGGTCCAAGCTGAGCCAAGTCATGAAGTGGCCACATTATGTTGAAGGATGTGCTGCAACAAATCAAGTTCACATCAGCTCCGACTTTAAGGATTTGAAGAACCTTCTGGACACATTCCAGCTGCCAGATAGGACAGGAAATCTCCAAAGGTCTTTCAGATTCATTGCCTCAGCAGGTAGAACCGGATTTGGCAAACCTTAAGCTCACAATGAACTTATCATCTGGACACATCAGTGAACTCTACAGAGTTTGAAATAGCTACTGCTTTGAAAACCAAAAAACCTTGATGGATGCAATGCACTTGCTCTGCACAAGCACCTAAATCCAGCACAGTGGCAATAAACAGACAGAAAGAAAAGCAGATGGGAATAAGAGTAACTAACCAGAGACTCAAATTCAACTTATAGTGATACCAGCAAATCCACAGCTGCATTAAATTAGTTGTTTTTGGTCATAAATTAATTGAGACTCACTTATAAGGAACAAATGAAAGGGTATTGATAATGAACTCACACTCTGCTTTAGCACAAATGAGGCTAGCTGTTGGGTAGCCAAAGGACTGCAGGATGGATCCGATGGCCAGGCTAAGGTCTTCGTTACTCGGGTAGAGAGTCACCGAGGCGAAGCGCAGGTATGGCAGTTTTGGGGTTTCTTCAGGGCCGATCTTCACATGAGGAATCTGAATCCAGACCGATGAAGACAAAGAAAGACAGTAGTACAGAAAAGCTGTGCAACTTTTAATCAAGCTGAAGACCTAAACACTGTGCATGAGTAAGAAAATACATAAAAGGGAGGAAAGCAAAAGTGGGAAGAAGTAAAATGAAGGTCACAGCAGCCAAAATCTTATATCATCATTTACAGGCAATTCTGTCTTTATCCACGTCAGAAAGAAAATCTGAACACCAAAGCCTAGGCTTTTTAAAAAAAAAATATTTGAAAAGTACTGCAGAACACATTTATTTTTCCTGCTATTTTGGTTTTGAAAAGAAAAAACAGAAACTTCTTCTAGCGTCTTTTCAAAGAAGCAGCTAAAATGACTTTGAACATTTTGCTGCAAAACATAATTTTTGTTTTCTTGTCTGTAGGTGTAGGTACGAGTGGATATGTATTCTTGTTTTTTATTACTTTATATACATTTGTTCCAAATAAAGAATATCCATCTCAGAAGGAAATTTGTAAGTAGTTTGAGTGTCCTCAAAAAGCTAGAACCAAAGAAAAAGAAAACTCAAAGATTACAGGTAAGATCATTTCTTCATAGACTAAAATTTAAATGACTTCTCTTAGAGTATAAACACCAGAACATGGCTGCTGTGTCCTGAAGGTTTGTATTAAACTGAGAAATTAATGAGAGATTTAAAAATGATTCACTTCAGTAATGAATGATGAATGTAGTGACAGGAGAAATGTCTGAGCTTTAGCCTTGACCAACACCCACAGCAATTTAAAAGCTAAGCTGTAATTAACTCAACTGGGCTTTGCTTTGATCGGCAAAACATAATGTACAGAAGAAACCTAGAATCCAGTAATATGAGACATGTCAGGTACAGGGTTCAGGATAAGACGATGGCTAAAGGCTGAAAACTAAGAGTGAGATTGTGGCAATGTGGATTCACTGAAAGTGTGAACATGAGTTCATCCTTGTACTCAGAACTCTTTAGCATCTGCATGAGAACTGATCCGGCAACATTTGCATTGAGTTGGACAATATTTGTTTCTCATAAGTCATTAAGCATTTCATCATGTTTCATTTTTTTACTGAACATTATTGGCAGTGGCTTAATACATACATACTATTTCAAATCTAAGAGTTGGCTATCTTATTTTTAAATCAAATATAACCTCTCATTTTCTAGCATGAGTGCAAAGTTTATTATTGTTATTAATAACACTAGATGAGTATAATTATAGAAAATCTAATCTTGGTTTTCATAAGGAGCCAAATGGGCTGTTAGAAATTAGGACAAAATGTACACTTATCCACTTACCGTGTGACCAAAGTAATTAAGCTCTTGCATGTTTCCTTATTTTTATAGTTTATCTTTGGTGGTGATATTCAAGATTGGAGGGCCTCCTTGCCATTACCCTAATATTTCAGCTTTCTTCACACTTCCTCTGTCAGATTGTAGTTAGAACTTTGAGAGGAATGTTAATACTACTTATAAGTCAGAAGAGATTTGCAATCAGAAAACATTTAGCTTTGAACTCTTCTTCAACAATCATGCAGTAAATTAACCAAAAGAAACAGAGAGATGTATTTCATTTAAGTGACTTTATGTGATTTCATCAGCTAGTTTGTTTAAAAAGAATCAATATTTTATTGGGGAAGAATGCCACAGTTGGTTAACTCCTATACAACCAAAATCACATGCGGATGACCTGAATGTATTCTGATTTCAGAGCTGTAGAATTATCAACCTATATGCAAGAAAAAAATGCTTTTGTCCAAGTAATTTTGAATTTAAGTATGTTATTTGGTATTACTGTGGGTGTTGGATTGTGAAATAATAGTTTTATAGACCACAAAACAAAACCAAAACCAAAATCCCATCAGTGCTGGGTCAAAGGTGACCACAGAAAAGTTGTTAGTCCAGTAAAGCGTTGAGTGCTTTTCAGTCACAATTTAATTGCTTTTGATGAAACTATTAAAATATGTGAATGATAGCATCCGTTTTATCATAAACCACATTTTATGTGAGCAAAGACAACAGGAGGTAATCAAATGGAAAACAGGCAGTAGCATAATCCTTGTGCTAATTTAGAAATTATGTCAGGACCAATATATTGCTGTGTTAATTTATACAAAATATGATAAATGAACAAGAACTTGTTCATTTTGGAGTTCAGGCAGTGAACTATGAACATAAATTAATTCTTTTTAACCTGTCTTAAGTGAGTTTGAAACTACCGAACACATAGCTTTCCATGTAATGGATGAAAAAGAAGACATGCAGGTCTCTTTGTTATGGACGGTTTTCCAAACACTTTCTGAACAAAATAGAACCGACTTACTGACATTGAGAAACAATCTGTGTGGATTGATTGAGTTACGGCTCTAAGTTGATAGGTCTGTGAAGTTTCGTACACTGACATAATCAGGTGGCTTGAGGCTAGATATGGCTCACCTCTTTCTCCCCACAGATGTGACTGATGGTGGACCCTGAGGCGGGACTGGAGGCAGGGCCGATCACTGAGACCACGCCCTTAGGCAGGATCTGGCACACTAATGGGGACAAAGGATGCAGAAACAGAGGTCAGTGTTAAATTAAAGTTAACTTGAATATCTTGAATATCATTGCTATGGCCATTCAAATTATAATATTACAGTGAATACAGAAAAAATATAAACTGTGGGTAAAGCTTTACCATCTCCCTTCCTGTTGTTGACACAAAAATAATGTAGGTCTATTATCCCACTCTAACTGTACTTTAATGTAATGTTATTAGGTGAAAGGTGTGCTTTCTTAGAATAAAAATTGCATATTAGTGTAAAGCTGTACCTAAGCCAGACAAATAAAAGATGTTGACATCTAAAATGGGCTCAGTTATTTGCCACATGAGGTATCATAGGTATGTAATGTTTAACTTACTCTACAGAGATCAAGCTTTAGTTCTATATTTTCAAACCAATATACCAACTTTACTGTAGGTATGAAGTCAAGTTCCCAGGTAACATGGACAGCTGGAGAATTTTCAATATTCTGGTTTAATTAGCCAGGTTTCCCCTGCACATGTTGTGTTGGCGTGGACTAGTCAGTGTGTGTCTATGTGCTCTCCTCTGAAAGAAAACCTAACTGCCTGTCCTCTGGGAAGTCTCCTCTCATACCGCTGGCAGTTCATAATCAATAAACATCATCAGCAGCTGCTCATTCAGAATGCTGCAAGCTTTGAGGTCGACATGACCTCGCTTCACACCAACGCTCTACACCTTGAAACGGTGAAACATCGCCACGAGCCATCCGTCCTTGTGTTCCTATGACTTGTTCTTTAATGTCCTGATTACCACCTGGAAAGAAAATTACTGCTCGTCTGATGCAGACAACATGGACAGAAAATTTGATTTAAACTAAGAATGTACTTTGTAAATCTAATTTAGCTCAGAGGAAGGCAAATTTCTCCAAGACAGAATTTTTTTATAGTAATTTTAGGCAGCATTCATGCCTAGGGCCAATTCATTAAATGCAAGCCTTAACAAAAACACTAGCTCCACATAAAGCTGAAAAAGAATTGCATAGACTCTACAACAATACATTAGCAATTTATAGCAATTCTAAATATATCAGGCTAAGCTTCTCCTGTTTACTAGGAAAGGATTATAAATTTTTGCTAAATGGTAAGCTACTGAGAGAAATATTTGGATGGCCTAACTTTTTTCAAATTCAGAAGTTTGCCCATTCAATGATTTTTACGTCTTTAAAAATATTTCAAAACATTTTTAATATTGTGACTTTTTTATGTGTATGTTCAAAACATTAAAGTTAAATGAAGGACTTCTATGGATGGGTTTAAAGGCAACATTTCAAACATTGGTGTCATAGCAAGAGAAAATCAAAAGAAATCAACCAAGAACTGTAAACAATATTTGTAAACAATTACCAAAGGTGCCAAGTTAACCTGGTTAAACAATATAAGTATAAATGGCTTGGGAATGTCCCACTATCATACTGTTCTGTGTCTCATGTCGTGATACAAAATGTGGCGCAAAATCATCCCCAAACAAAAGATAAAAGACCTTGTGAAGGTGCTATCTGAACTTGAAGAATTGTATTATCCACAGTGAAAAAAATCCTGTATCAGTATAAACTGAAAGGCCACTCGGAGAAGAAGAAACCATTAATCCAAAAATCATCATATTAGCCAAATGACAATAAATTACACTCAAGTCCAATAAAATGCAAATTTTTGGAGCCAGGTCCTGTAGTCTGAAGAATCTAAAATTTAAGTTTTTATCTAAATGAACATTGTTACAGTAAAAACGGGGGAAGCTTGTAAGCCTCAAAGCAAAGTCTAAGGAAAACCTCGTATAATATCTGTGTCAGGGCCCAGAACATCCATTTTGCCTTATATAACATTTCCCAACTTCTCCGGAGGCTTTCTTTCCCTTTCCCTACACCTCTAGCCAAATTACTCTGTCAGTGTCTAATATTACAACAGCCATTTAATTAAATTCACTTCAGTTATTTATACAGCACCAGTTCACAATAAATAGCTTCCACCTGACATAACAGCTGCTCTGAGTAGAGTATGTTTTGTATTACGTTTGCCATTTCTAAACAAAAATAAAAGGATGATCACTTTCATTTAACTAATCTTTCTCAATGAAATCAGTTACATTGAACTTAGTCACAAAAAACAGATTTGGGTAAAACTTAAACATGTTTAACATTACGTATTCAGCTGTACTGAACCATAGCTTAAAGAGATGGTGAGAATTATTGGACTCTGTATTTTGTGATTTACAGTACCGGATCGATAATTTTTTCCACCAAACTAACTTTGATTTGTTAGATAAAAAACAAACAAAAAAATAAAAACGGTTTTATATATTTGCACACAATTGCCATTTGTATCCTACATGATATATTTATCTACAGTAACAAAATACCTCTGGCCTCTTTATCCACCTAAGACATGCCATAATGCAGCCTTATTATAGAAAAGAACAATTTCAAGAAACAAAAATTAATGTGTAAGTCAAACTTCTGAAAGGAACCCAATTTTTTCATGACACGGCTACACAAATATGTCACCTGCAGTCAGAGGGAATGACAGGGCTTACTGGTGTCAGTGGTGTCGTACTGGGAATCCTGCTGTAGTTCGTAGACATCCACCTCTACCCTGGCCTGGGCGGAACCCTCCATCTGATTGTTAATGTTTTCCCTGGCCAGCGCCAGAGCCAGACGCTCACCACGACCACACACAGACTGGTCATCCAAAATGGCCGCTGAAGGAAGAAAGAAGACCAGAAGAAGAAGTGTATTCATTAGCTGGGTGTCTGAGTTTTGGCACACAATTAAAAAGGGTGGACTCAAAAGTGTGGCTTGAAAAGAGCTGGTGGTGTGACAGAACCAATCTAATTAAAATAAATTTTTCAATATAGTTTCATATTCTGATTATTAATTAGAATTAACATCTTCAAGAAGATGTGGGGCATTTGATCTGTTTTAAAATATCTCATAGCGTTTGAAAAGTCTTTTTGTATAGACATTTGATGTGATTAAAGTGTGTAATTACACATTTATGTACTACCTTATGTACCTTGGGCTTTAATAAAATCTCATAAAATAATATTCCTTTCAAGCAGAATCTACTTCAACTTAGCTGTGCTGAAATACTCAACCACTCATCAGACCTCAAATGTTATATTTAAAATATAATAAATCCCTCATCTTTCAAACTTGTACATGTGAGGATTAAAGTGAAAGAATTGCTCGTTTTTTATTGCCTGAAGCAGCAGAACTCAAGCCTAGAAACCAACAGGGATTTCAGTGATTAACTGGAGCTGTTGGTAGAGCCAGGTCTTAAGTCACATCCCATTTGTTTTTTCACAGTCAACCCGTCATCATAAATGTTTGTGTGGAGGATCATAGAGCACGGAGACAATTTAACTACACACAGGATATTATAAAGCTGATTTTTGTGAAAACAGGTGTCCTATAAACACCATTCTAGTTTTAATCAACATTTTTTAAGAAACATTAAGGAGTGGTTGTAAGTCTCTTAAAGTCCCAGTCAGCTGATTTGATCGCCATCAGGAGAGTTAAAAAAAAGTTGAACACATTTATAGCAATAAATTAAAAGAACACCAGTATTTACTGGGAAGATACTGCCTGTCACCACAACTCTTTAGGGTGAACTGACTTGAACTCTGCTCATACCATTGTTAAGCTAACTTTGTTATAATGTTAGGTCTCTGTGTTTTTAAACTAAGCAAAAAGCTAACATCTACATCTTAAACATGGAACTCAAAAGATTTAAATCGTTTGTATCCATTAGCCCACTAGTAGCTCCTAATGAGAACGCTTCTTTCCTCTGGTCTAGGACAGAATTAATGCAAAAAAACAGCTTTTTATGATCAAAGTCAAAACTTTCAGGACAGAAATACAAAGAGTTGGTGTATAGCAACCACCGACACAAGTTTATTACTAAGAAAAACCTAAGATCACTGAGATCCTCTCCTCTCTGAGGTTGAGCAAACATCCCCTATAGGCATAGCTAATTCCAAGTGAAAGCTGGAATTTAGATGGACAGGTTAATCGAGAGCTTTTCATGACAACCCAGCTATTAGTGAAATGACTACTACAAATAGAAGTGATAATATCCCTGACATCACTAACATATTACTTTTGTTCACCTAAGCACTGTTATTTCTTCTTAAGCAGTGCATATCTTATAATGTACAGGTCTTTGCAACAGATAAAATTGTTTAGAGTCCTCCAAAAGCCAAAATTCTCAATGCAGAGCCAACTTGGCTACAGGAAACTGGCCAGTAGTGAATGAAATCATAATTTGATTTAAAATGTATAATCGGTTGCATCCTCTTGATCTAAATATAGCACAGATTCAGTGGTCCAATACTGCAAGGAGCAATCAATTTGGATACTTTTGAAAAACAAGCTGTCCTTTCACAGGGTATAAATATTTATAATATTAAAACACTCCTGCATCCTATAAGAAAAGACAGCATCAGATGAAGCATGATGCCAAACCAAAAATAGAATTAATACAGCAGAGTAGAGTAAGAAACTATGTAAAGCTGCAGCGTGTAAAACCCACTCATCATCGTCAGGCTTCCTACTACTAGAAACAGTAAAGTAAGAAGTACCCGTTGGCTGTGTACAGTAACACCTGCCATGTTTATTTTGGTTACACCCTCCCCACTGACTTGTCTGTTTTGCATGTTGAACCCATGAGTGTGTGTTTCAGGAGTGGGCAGATGCAAAAGATGAGAGCACTCACAGATAGCAGATGGAAATGCAAAAAATGTGACCCGTTTTTTTCACTAATAGACAACATACCCAAAATACAAAGAAAAATTTGTATTTATTTAAGCATGTAAAGTTGTGCAAATGACTTGGTTCTATCAATTAAGACACTGTTAAACAGAAAAACTAATTTCAAACAAAAGACTGTTAGAATTTCTTTTTTGTTGTTGTTGTGCAACTTCACAGACCAAGTGGACATTAAGCTGCAACACCGTGGAAGAAAGGTGCCAGAAAAACAACAAAAAGTCAAGCGACTACACCGCTGTATCTCAATAACAAGCAGGAAAGTCTGCAGCTCAGGCATTTGTTCTGGATTTGATTTGTGTTTCTTGAATAATTAACGACTCTTGGAGTGAAGCGGCAGGCAATTTATCTTGTCCTTCCTCTAAAGGACTGTTGTGGGTTTTTACCAGTTCAGGGGAATTCAAAGAAAGCCAGATGGTTCATGCTGAGTTTTCTCATGTGCCTGGGAAAATTCATTCAGTACAGAAAATAAGACTTGGTATGAACTACTGACTAACACTTTGTTTTTTGAGAACCTAAAGAAACCCACACCCATAAGGAACAAAAGGACCCCCAACTGTCGGGTCTACAGAAAGATGAGCTTTCAAAGAGGTCTGCGGCCAAAGTCAGCTTTAATTTTCAAATAATATAAATACCAGCAAAAGACACCCCTAGTGAGTGCTTGAGTGACAAAAAATATACTGCCTTAATTTCTTGCAGCCTTAGAAAACAAACTCATCATCGAAAAACCTTTATCCTGGTCATGATAAATCATGAGCCACAGCCTCGGCAACACCAGTTCTGAAAACCACTTGACAAGACTCGGTGCCATAATTAGCTGCCTACTTGACTACCATGTGTAAAAATGCAATAAGTGGCTCAAAACTTTCCTCTTCACCATTTACACTGCAAACTTCTCCATCAACTCCCCAAGCTGTCATCTTCAGAAGTTCTTTGATAAGTCAGTAATAAGTGGAAAGTAAATTTCAGTTATACAGCAACTTTCACAGATGAAAATTATGAAATGCTTCAAGGGTAAAACTGCCTAAAAAACAGACAAAACACAGTGACACAAAATAAAGCATCAAGTTCGTTAATTAAAAGTGTTTCTGTACAACGACGTCGCTTTTTAAAAGAGACAATGGAGTGAGTAAAACAAAAGGACAGCAGGAGTGACTTACCCCATCTTGGTGCAGTTGCCTGAAACATACAAGCTCCATGAGTTTTAAATGGAGTGACTGAGAATTAGGGCTGAAACGATTCCTCGAGTGATTCGAGTACCTCGATTATTAAAATTCCTCGAGGAAAACTGATCTGCCTCGAAGCCTCGTTATGTTATGTTTTATTATTTAGCGCACGTGTTCCGGCCGGGACTTTATTTACGTTCTCACTTCCGCCTGAGTTGTTGACGAAAGCTAAGTGTTAGCAGCATCACGTCCAGTTTTCAAGTTCGGCCTGGGAGGATTTTATTAAGTCATGATAATGTCTGGGGGACCAATAAGCATCTTAAAATGACGGCAGCGATGCCTGGAGTCCGGTGGGATTATTTATACAGATAAACGGAC
>CAEGAE010072894.1:0-29156 GCA_903067095.1 Girardinus metallicus
ATTTAATCCAAATTAAGCTGGTAATTTGAGGATAATTAATGTAATTGGTGCTTGTTATGGTAGACTGAAGTTTTGTTAATGAACAAAGATAAGGCGTGAGCTGTTAGCTACTTAATTTGATTTATTTATCTTACCTGATTTAGTCTGTAAACAGATAAAAATACCACAACAGAAATTCAACTGTATTTTTGTTAATTTTTCCAAACTCTCTTGAACTTGTTTGTTTCTCGTGTCATCCTAGAATTAGACAGATTTCCCTTTTCTCTTGGTAAATGTCCTTCATTATGTCACATTTTAAACTTTGTCATAGGCTTATTTCTTTTAC
The DNA here is from genome assembly GCA_903067095.1 of Girardinus metallicus. Taxonomy (NCBI): domain Eukaryota; kingdom Metazoa; phylum Chordata; class Actinopteri; order Cyprinodontiformes; family Poeciliidae; genus Girardinus; species Girardinus metallicus. Next base: position 326 of record CAEGAE010072894.1, read on the forward strand.
AAAAAGTGTCACTGGGTGTAATTCGGTCGAGACAAACGTCCCAGCAGTCCTAACCTAACCCTGAAGGATTTCTGAGAGACAGCCAAGAGAAGATATTGAGGCTCAGATGAAATTAGGTTGTGTTAATATGCTATGTCGTAAAGATGTCAAACAAATGGAGCAGATAAACTGTGAGAGGGTGCTATGGGCAGCCAGTTCAAGTGTGTTCAGCTCTGAAGCTGCTTGCACCGTGACAATTTAATAACCTCCTGTGGCACATGGTAGCAATCATTGGCTGTTGTTGTTGTAATTATCTCCAAACAGAACAGCTCCTCTATGCAGGTTACCTTGTTGGAACTTGTATTTAAATTGATCTTATTTAGTGTCTTTACACTGAAGGCGAGATCGTCTTCCAACTCAGATCACCGCCAACATCAGCGTTGTCACTCTTCTGTTCTTGGAAACTGTCAAACACTTCGCTTTGCTTTGTAAACACTCTAGTTCTTATGAACTACCCACTGATTTCTTTTTTCTTGAATAATTAAATTCTCTTTTTGACATTTTTGTTCCACCTACATGCACAATGTAAAATTGTCTTGACTGGAAACAACTATCTGTTGAGTGCATGAAAGCTGAAATAATAGACTGTCCACCCCCTCACCACTGGAATGAGTAAATAAACCAGAAAACACTTACCAAATTTCTAAACCTTATTTTGATTATTGGAAGTCATTTCAGGCTTAATAAGAATAGAAAAAGATCCACTGAACCTATGCACTTTGATAGTAGTATATTATTACAGTGCTGTGAAAAAGTATTTGGCCACTTACAGATTTTTTTTGTTTTTCCTTTTTCTCACTTTTAACTGTTTTAGATCATCAAACAGTTTTTTGAGGAAAGCTAGCTTGAGAAAATATAAAGAACATTTATCAAATGAAGATTTAATTTAATAAAGAAAACTCTCCAAACCAACATGGCCCCATGTGAAAAAATGAACTGACGTCTTTGTTTAGTCAGGAATTATCTGCCATTAAAAACATTTTTAGAAAGGCAGATTTGAATTTCACTACTTGAACCAATGCCTGCAGAATCAAGCAGTCCCTTAAATGGAACATGTTTGACAACATGAAGCAGACTAAAAGCTTGCAGAAACTAAACTAAAACTAAAAGAAAACTTGTAAGTATGGAAAAGGCTTAAACTGAAAGTGAGAACCATTATTCACAAACAGGAACTCATTCAACAGGGGTGAATCTTTTCAGAGATAGCTGACCCTCCAAAATAACTCTAAAAGTGCATCAAAGCCTCCTTTAGGAGGTTACAAAATGCATTTTTGCCTTGAATATTGAAATTCCTCATCTTATTGTAGCCTTTTTCTGTGCTGTAATTTGAAAATGTCACCTGTATATAACTGAATGATGGTTGTGCTGGTCCAGTTTATTTTTGTTAAAAATTAGAAATTCCAATTTCACTCCTGCAGATTAAACAACTGATAAATAAAAAACCTGTTTCCCTACATTCTCAACAGCAAGTTTCTCTCCACAGCGAGCATAGTAGCTGATCTCAAATCAGACTTGTCCTTGTTTTGAGGTGTGACGTGCTGAGGCAGTGGAAAATGACCTGGTAACCCAGCCCATCTTTTCTGCCTCCACCCCCCACCTCTAAAGACAAGAAAATTACTCTCCATTACATCTCACTAAAGCAGTTTAGGCTGCGAATCCCAGCAACAAAACGAGCCTTTCCTTTAAGCGGGCTACACACATGTGCAGCTTATTATTTTACAGCCGGCCCTGGACTATTAATCAATGACGGTAATTACTCTCCTACCATAGCAAAAAGACTTCAAAAAACAATGTCTGCTATATCAATATTGAAAAGAATTTGACTATTTGTCCTGTTTGTTAGATGGTTACTCATCTGTTAGTGGTCAAGTGTAGCAATTGGAGTCACTTATGTGGATGTGCACATTATTGCTTCATTATTCCTTCATTATTGATGCTGTGGTTCATTCCTAAAAAAATCACTAAATGAAATATTTATATGGGCTTATGTCTTCAATACTGTCTTCACTGATAAGTTTTGAAAACTGAGGCTGACTCCTAATTATACATTGACATCACTGGAATATGTATGTGATGTTTTTAGTAAGAAGTGATTTATTCTGCATTTTATGTGTAGCATTATGTATTTTGCATTCATTTACATTATCTTTGTCTTAGATTAAAAGTCTTTGGATATATAACCAATCGAATGGTATCATCCTGATGCATTGATGCGTCTGTGGAAGGCAACTTGGAAGAGAAACTATTTTGGGGAAAATAAATTGTTCTTATAACTTTATCTTTTATTTTTCCCATGTTTTTTCCCCTTTTTTAACCAATATTCTCACCTGTTTTGAGTGAATCTTCAAAATCTAAACCAACATTTTGGAAAACCTTAAACTTATGTTCTTTTTGCAGTTCCACTTTCAAGGTTAATGGATCTTAAAATCAGCAATGTCTGTGTCTAAATGGGTGTCGGCTAGTCAGGCAGATTCTTTTAAATATTTAGACCGCTCTCTTTCTGGCTATTGGTAAGATGAAGCCGCACTAATCCTGCTAAATTTGCATTCAGTCTCACAGGGCCTCTGATCCCAAATCTAATGGAGTCTTTTGACCAAAGTCTGATCGTAAAGTCTTCATCAGTCCCTAAAAACTGCAGAAGCCTCAAATCAGTATTTTTTTATTTTTATATCTTCTTCAATTAGCTCAATAAAAACATACCTTTGGGGAATTATCAATTTCTTTGATTCCAAGCACAACTTTGACGTGATTTTCTTGTTTTTACATTTCCTTCGCTTTTGAATTAATAAAATAAAATATAAAATGTATGTTTGAATGTGTTTTTGGTCAATAAAGTTTACCCATCTAGTGGAGATGGAAAATTGTGTTCCTGTTAAGTAGTGGTGCCATTTCCTCCTGAATGGTTCTTGTCAGTATTCACCACTGAGTGGTGGATATTTGGTTGAGCTTCATAATACTGCTGGATCTTTAACTTGTATGACTCAGCTCTGACTCAGAGGAAAGAAAACTCGTCCTCTGACTGAACTGGTAGCAAATAGGTTTTTTTGGAACATGGATGCATATTAACATGCAGCTATGTCTACATAAGAGACACTGAAATGTTCTCTGAAAAGTGTGATGTGCTCTTAGAAACTTACTCTGGTTATGGAAATACTGTATTAATTTTAGAATCTTATTTATTTTGCTGCTATGACATATTTATCTAAAAGTATTCAATTAACTTTAAGAACAAAAGCTGTTTTATCTTTTAATCAGTGTCAAAACTACATGCACAGGCTCTATTACATGTACTTGCATATTTCTTGCTAATGTTAAGTGAATGTTCCTCTTCCAATTCTGTCAAGAAGATGATATAAATATCCTTCCAAAAGTTTGACATTGGCTAAAGAAGGGTCTGTCTTATATTGATGCGTATTGCAAAGGAAAATGTAACTATCACAGTGGTTTGAGCTTATATGTTTAATTTTGAACCCTTACGGCTTAAAGAAAATCTACAATTGTTTCAAACTTGTGGTATCAGTTCCTCTTAAGAGTAAATTAAGGTTTTATGATGCCTAATCATTTCAACGTATAAATTACTAAAAGCTCTAAATTAATTAAACTAATGACTACAAGCCTTTTATGCAAAGTTCTGAACACAGCTCTAATGACCATTTAACTGACTCCTTGAAATTACTCATAATATAGAGTGATATGAAGAGAAATAAAACAAAAGGTTAAATACTGACTCCATCTCCTGTTTTTTAATGAAAATTCAGTAAGTCTCTAAAAAGGAAACGTCAGCATTTCTGGAGTTTTTTCTTCCTTTTCATTCAGTCTTATTGTTTAAATGTGTGACACATCTGAGCAGGAGAAGTGGGGACTAAACTCAACATAGAAAAAGCCTGAATTATATAATTAATATGCCAGTCCACAGGTCCACACTAATTGCATTTAGCAAAGACCTTGTGGGTTAATCTGCACTCTCACATTTAAGCCCAAGCTGTCACGGTAGACCTATGTTGTATTTAAGGTTCAATATAAAGTCCTGCGTGAGAAACTTAATGCTCCAAGTTGGATCTGGGCCGTTTAACTCCCCATTTTTGATCCAAAGTATTTCACCCAGTTTTGTTTTCCTCCCTTGGGCAACTTGAGATTGGCAGTTCAAAACGTTTGTGGTGTTTCTTGTTTTGCCTCCCCCCACCCCCAACCACAACTCATTATTCTCTGAGCTCAAAGTATATGCTTTAAATAATGAATCATATTTTTATATGAAACAGAGAGGACAGGATTTTGTTTTATCAAGTTGCTGTCATTAACGTTGGCCTCTTTCCATTTCAGTCTCTTAATTATTTGTGAACATTAAACTAATAATAGGTTTGTGGATGAAACAAGAATTTATCTACCGTTTTATTCTAGTTTCCTTTAAACTCTTCTGGGAAGAAAATAAGTTCATTGGGATTCATGTGGAGCTATTCTTCTCTTTGACTTGTGCAAGCTGTAAGGTTTTAGATTTAAGCCTTTGGTGTATTGTACCTCCCACCCTCCACCCCCAACTCCCTCTCAACCAACCCCACTCTTCCATTCTGATACTTTGAAGACAGAATCTTATCCTTGCGGCATTGAAAAGCTGGGAGATGTTTGATTGCCTTATCTAAAACAAATGCTAACTGTTTTCAGCACACTCAGCTGGCACTTTGTCTCTACAATAACTTCTTTGCTCTTCTTTGTACTCAAGCTTGCTAGAACAATACACAGCTCCTCCATTTTTTTTCTTGCTACTCAAGTAGAAGCCTTGTGTTTTTGGTGCACGATAAATGTTATTTTTCCTGTGGTAATTTGCAGCAGGGCAGTTCGTATGGTCTGTATTTTTAAGACACTGACAAACTAAATGTAATGGGTAAACCACGTCAAGGTAAATAGAAGATGGATCATTAGAGGGACTGTGTCCATTCATACGCACCTGGGGAACCTTGTTTATGCCTTTAACAACCAACAGTTTGAAGAAAATCGCCATAATCTGCTTATAGTCTGCTGTAAGAAAATGGTGCTTTGAGACTCCAGTTACTATCTACCAGCAAAGAGTCGTCCACTGTATCACCCATATAAGAATTAAAATCAAAATAAATAGAATAGGGTGGTATAATAAAGTATTTGAGTTATAATACTGAAGTAGTTTTGAGTAAATATTATTATATTTTTTGTTATTCCTAGTAAAAATGTACCATAATATCAATTTTTAGGTTTATAAATCAGCATTGAGATTATTTGCATGAATAGATGTTTAGAGAAAAAAACTAAATGACAAATTCAACACCCTTTTCCCACTTTAACAACCTGTAATTTAAAATAACTACTTGTGTTCTACTGAATCGTTTTAAACATATTTATTTGACACACACAACGACACAAAATCTGCATAAATATCCTTCTCCTGTTTGACAATGTTTCTACAAAGTGTTGACAAGTCTTAATATTAAAAACATAAATTTTAGGCCATAAAAATTTTAAAGTTTTAGAAGTTCTCCTGTCTCACAACCATATTAAATTATTTATTGATTCTTCCATTGACCTTTTTAGAAATGCTCTTGCAGCCTTTATTAGTGGAGTTTGTTGTAGTCATGGGTGAAGAACTTGGGTGATGATGTACATTTACAAAATTACAAAGCCCATGATGCAAAGCAGCACACAGATACTGTTGAAGTAAATTTTTAAAGTCAAACCTTTATCCAAACTTTTATGCAAAACAACTGAAAGTTTTCTCCTTTTAAAACTGGGGACTTAAAATGTGTTAAATATGAACTATCAAATTCTAGGTTATGAATAACTGTTTATTTTAATGGTAGAGTTAAAAATCTGAGCTTTCATTAGTAAGCTGGAACCTGATGAACTCCTATGACGCTTACTGTAAATTGTGTTTGAAGGTAAACCGACTTTAACCTACAGATGTAAGGATGAATGTAAATGTTAACAGCTGAAAATACCAACCGAAGTGGAGTTTAAGTTTCTTTGTAAGTTACAGATAAGTATTTATTACATGATTTACACCTTATATTAAAACCATAAGCCTCACAAGGTTTTAAAATCTAAAATTTAATTCACAGACACTTACCAAACGCCTCTGGCTGGCTTTAAATTGTGTCAATGAGGTTCTAGGGGTAAATGTTCTTTATGGTTGGCCCAAAAGTAGAGAGATTATGGGTGGTGTGCATATGCAAATGAAGTATGTGGAGACCATGATTTGTAATCATGCTTTATTTCATCATATATTTCTGGTGTAGTTAATTTTTGGGGGCAGGGGACTGTGCAACACTCCATTTAATTCTTGAACTAAATAGGCAAGTACTTTTCAGTTCATTTTTTTTTTCTCACAAAAAGGTGGTTGCAAGTAGAATTTATATGGTCATAGTTAGATAAAACACCTTTGGGACTCACTCCCCAATTCAGTTCACATGCTTCTTTATCAGCTGCTCGCATTCAGGACAAAATGGGAATCTCTGGTGTTTACTGTAACTGCACCTGTGCTAATAATACTAATCATCTGCTCGTGATAAATTTTCCTCCCTGATGGTGTGTGAGGAATCTTTCCCATGCCCTAGTTAATCTAAGAGACCAGACGTCTGTTCTCTCTCCACTCAGCAAACACAGATAAATCACAGCAAAGTACCCACTATTAGAAGGTGACATATAGCACGTTCTGATTAAATTACACACAAGAACAATATCAGTCTGTTGCGCTTGTTTAAGGTACCCTCCACCCTTTATACACAGCATGGCTGACATTTTTATAGGTCTATCAAAGAGCTCGTAATTTGTTTATTTGGGTTGAACTTTACTAGGAAAAATATTTAGTTTTGTTCAGTAGCAAAGTTGCTGACATGTCAACTCAGTTTCAGTGTCATTTGAACATCTTAAGAACATCTTTTCTGAGTTAATTAAATAACCATAAAAAGATCAAAAAGGTTGTTCAACATCAGTACCTACAGGTGGATCCAAGTAAATTAGAAAAGTTTGCTATAGTACTTCAATGCAAAACCTTAGCACATATATATTGTATGGATCCGTAGCAACAGTGATTTTGGCAACATTTGCTTTGTACTTCATGGTTTGGTGCGCTATTTTGTCTTTTTCCATTGTAAAATCTGGTCATACAACTGACCCGCACCACAAGATTTCTGGGCCCTCTTCAGTTGTGAAATGAGGCTAATCAGGGGTTTTTGAAGCAAAGGTCATTGAGGTTTGGGTATTTGTGGGGGGAATGCAGCTGGAGTTAAACGCTGCTGTTCGAGCAACCTGGGCTTCCTTAACACATCAGCAGGCCTGCAGGCTGGCCGCTCCCATGTCACACCAGATTGATGTATTTATTCATGCAAACTGTACACCAATCAGAAAGTTTATATGCCCTTTAATTTGCCATTAATCTTGGTTAATTCTTAGAGAACTTTTTGTGAATCCATAGTGTCACTTACCCTATTTACTAAAATAAATACACTTCTGAAGTATGTTTTGATTTGAGATTCACATGTGCATAAAGTCGTTGTTTTTAGCCTTATTGTGTTACAAATGAAAGGACTAAAACTACCATAGATTTAAAACCATGGGATCATATCCAGACACTGTGCTACTGTTACTAGATGTTTTTTTCCTCTCATTTTGAATTCATCGCCTAAGTGAAATAAATCCTTTGTTGTAGTTAAAATAAATGAGCCTGGGCTGCTGCTGCAGTCACAAACACATACATTGTACAAAGTCAACATGTTCTCCACTGCTCACCGTTAGCACCCACATCATAAATGTCACCATGTCTCTTCATGCCCACTCCATTCACCAGACAGGGGCCACTGCAGACTTTCTTAGACTCTGTCTGGATTCTGTGTTTTCTTCACTCACTCTGTCATTTATTGTGGTGTGAAGTTGTTTGAAGCCTTAATTTCTAGAGATTTGTTTTTATGCAAGTTTGGCTAAAGTGACGAGTAATCTGTACTGTTAAAGTGCCTACAGAAGAAAATTGCTGAAGAGGAAGGGTTTTCTTGAGAAAAATAATTGTTCATTGCGGATCACTTAGGAACCTGAAACATTTTAGATTAAGCGTTAAAGGCAGTAGGTTGTTTTTTGTATGTCTGAGCAAGTACAATAAAACCACCCTTGTTGTTCACATTTTATTCATAAAAAAGTGTATATTTAACAAGGTTTCACTTGAAACCTGGATTTTGCTAAAACAATTTGTCATAAATATTTCTTATTGAGCTAACTGTGTGGTGTAAGAAAGTGTTAAAATTGGGTTACCAAGGAGTAGGAAGCCTGAGCTCAACGAGTCAAAAGTTGAACAATGTCCGCTTTAGTCAATGTATTTTTTTTGCAAGATGAACAAAAATGTGTTAAAGTGACTTAATTTTATTGAAAATATAATCTTTAAATTGCAGTAATTAAAGAAGTTTTTAAAATGTCTTGAATGTAACTTATGGAAACCAATTGATTTGGTTTTGATCAGGTATCCTGATATTAATATTTCAAGAGAGTCAAATGGACAATTATAGCATCCAGACTAAAGTTTAAAAAGTGCATGTAGAGGAATGTTTTCAAGAAATGATACATAATCAAATTAGAATATGTAATATTTAAAAAAAAATGTATGTGTGCCATAGTCATAAAAGTCCATAGCTACAATGCAAAAGAAATAATTTTTTAATGTTTTAAATATCTGATTATAAAATATTTTGTTTATCGTAATTTTGACTGAACTTTATATTTGCTAAGAATTTTTCCCATGTAGTTAATTCTTAAGTGATTGAAAGGCTTGCTTTTTGAGTTAAAACTAAAAGAATTAAACTGATGAAAGCACAAATGTTTTAAAGAGGATCTCAAGTCTTACAGAATTATTTTAGCTCTTTTAACATGGAATCACCGTTGGACATCAGTGCTTCCTATCGTTTATCAGAGAAAACCTGTCTCTATTTCTCTCCACATTGATCATTTTGCTCTGCTTTTCCCTTGGCTGCAGTAACGAGAAACAGAACAAACCTAATTTTAACTGCTCATCTCTAAACGCCTAAATATCCTTCAGTCCTTCTCAGATATTTGTGCTTCCTTTGTTGGCCGGGCTGTCAGTCTTCTGGGCCTCTTGAGGACTGCAGTAATTTGGTAATTTTGCCTAAATGGTGATACTGTAATTATGTGGCATCAGCTGCCTAGCTGTCAGTGAAACGGCCAATGGTCATTCATCACCAGGAAACTAGAGGGGGGAAGCGAGTTTCCCGACTGATGGGGTAAACACTTGCAGAAAGAAAGCGTGGTGGTCTCTCCCCAAAAATGGCTGAAAATAGGAGGTGAGAGGCCTTTGGAGTAATGGGGTGCAGGAGTATTTACGGCCTGTGTGGTAGGCCGGTCGTTCCACCGAGATAGAGAGGCATCAAGGCGTGCCTGAGCTGCAGAATTGACAGTGATGCATCGGGAAGGGGGGCTTGTGAAGTGGGTCCACTGGAAGGTCAGGTTTGAAGTAGAATGTGGCAGCAGCTCTAATGCAGTCCTTGCATCCCATCACACACAGCTCCCATCTGTCCACGAATAAGCCTGGCTTAATGAAAGCTGTCGTTATAAAGGGCTCATCACCCAGTGGTGGCACATTAACACACAGAGAGAATCCTCACTTCTGAAGTGCTGCGCCTGCCAAAGTCTGTCTTTTTTAATTTCAGTCTAATGCTGAATATACTTTTGAAAATAAAATACCAGCACTACACCTACTTCAACTGCAGATTTTAATAAAAAATAGAAATACCTCTGGGTACCTTAAATAATGGTGTGTTTTGGACTCATCAAAATCCTATTCCTCTCAGGTAGATTATGTAATTTCATGTACATCAGAAATATATATTGAGGCTAAATTTTATTCTTTTTTTTTGCCTGCAAGGTAGCTCTCTATAGACAAATTAGCTGGAAGTAGTGCAGAAACTGGTGTGACTCCTTGGTCAGCAATGCCTGTCCACCAGAACTGCGTTCTGTTTCCTTGGTAACCAACTGGCTGCTAGTTGATGATTGGCGGTCTACGTCAAAATACGAATCTAGGAATTTGCCAGTCAGAATATGTCTTTCTGAATCATGTCATAAAGCTGATTAGTAATCTTTATTCTCACTGAGGCTAAAAAATCACTGCAGCTGTTAGAACCACATAGACCAAAGCTGTCCAACTCCAGTCCTCAACCACTGGTGTTCTGTATGTTTGAGTCCCTGGTTCAAAGCACCAGAATCAAGGTTCATTACCAACTCTCTGCTCCATCTCCCATCACACATCATTCCTTGCGTCCTCACTTGGTCAGCTGCCTCCTTTCTCAGCTCTTGGTCACATAGTTTCTGGTCCATAACAGGCTTTACATTATTGAAGTCCACCATTTTCTCCATCAAAAACTAAAAAAAGAAAACCCTGACAGAGCCAAAAAATTATCTTATTCTTCCTGGAGAGAGCGGCAGGTGTGAACATGCATGATTTCTTTTATTTTTTATTTTTTGCTTGAAACCAATCTAAGAAATTTAATACGTGGAAGAGAGAAAAATTACACTTTTTTTTTTCACAAGCCTGAAATTGTATGTTTTTGTTAGAGAATGATGAGACGGGTTCTTCCTTCTTTTGAAGCTTGCTGTTGCAATCGATACAACATGCCAGATGGAAATTAAGGCTGTTATTCTAACTTGACTTATCAGAATCAGGCCATGAACAGTTCATGCTTCAATCAAAACATTTCAAACAAACAAAAATATACCGTATTTTTCGGACTATAAGCCGCTACTTTTTTCCCACGCTTTGAACCATGTGGCTTATCGCCCGGTGCGGCTTTTCTGTGGATTTTTCTTCAACCACCAGGGGGCTCCTTAGCAGGAAGTTAATCATTGGAAGCCAAAATTGGAAATCAAAGAAGAAAGTGCAAATTTCCATTTAGAACAAGCACATGCTAGCAGCAGGCACGATGGATACCCCCTATTCATGGAAGCACGAAGAAGTTCGTATGATGCCGCTTTTAAGTTGAAGGCTATCGATCTGGCTGTACAGGAGGGAAATAGAGCGGCTGCATGTAAACTCAACGTGAACGAATCCATGGTTTGGCGTTGGAGACACAGGGCTGCGTCCTTAATAGCAGATTTATTAAGGACGCTCCCTCTGCTGCGTCCTTGTGGAAAACCGAGAGCGGCGGAGATGCCAGCAGCTTATAGCCCGGTGCGGCTTATATATGTACATTTCCAGTTATTTTATTTTATTTTTTTTAGACTTTGTGGGTGCGGCTTATAGTGAGGTGCGCTCTGTAGTCCGGAAAATACGGTAATAAAATTTGCCTGTAGAGATGCAAAAATTTTTCATCTGAAGCTCCCATTTTTTCTGCTCACAGCAGTTGAAGAAATGACCCTAAATCAATCACCCTGCCCACCCCCACCCCAAAAAAAGAAGAATGTTGTGATGATTCATCAGAAGTTGACAGGTATCAAAATAGAGAAACATATTTAGAATATTTGGGCACCAAATAATGTTTCTCCTCATTTGGCAAACTATTTTCTTGCATAGAACATACTTTTGTTTACTTCTTCCAATATGCTTTTTTGTTTTGGTTTGTTTTTTTTTTATGAACAATGATTGTCTTGACACAACCACAGGTTTAGGCTTTGTTAAAAGCAGAGCACTGCCACACATTCCTCTGGGCACAATTGTGCACAGATTATGGGAAGGAAATGCATGTCTCAACTAGTGACAATGTTGTTGTCTCAGGAAGAAAGGCATATTTTTATTCTGATGGCTTTGTGTACTGCTCATTTCAGACTAAGGATAAAAACTAATTAAGAACAGGGAGTAGCAGGCTCCTGTAGTGGCATTTTCAAAGCTAATTATGCATGAATACAGGCTGCCTAAATAGTTGCTCCCTAGTCTTTGATGTTCTTTTCACTAAATTGCTATGGTTACTTCCGCTCATTAGGCTTTTAAGATTGTAAACGTTGACAGGTTTTGTCGTCCCTCTTTAAGCATATGGGGGTTGGAGATTTTGCCACAAGCTCCGTGTTTGTGTGTGTTGCGTATATACTTGGTGGAGTTGCCATTCATTGATTTAAATGCTGTGGATTTAAAGCTGTGCTGTGGTCCTTAAAAACCATTAACCTTCCCGTAAAAGTACATATGGCTCTCTGTAAACCCTAATGGGGAGTGGAACCGATACGGCGGAGGCTGTGTGTTCCGTCAGGAGCGCCACTTTGAGAAATACGGAAATGAGACTCCATAAAATGGAAAATAAAACTTTTTTTTTTTTATTTTAACTTTGTGATACTGGTGGGGTCTGCTCCTGTGTCTATTGTGGTTTAAGTGCTGTCTCAATCAATATGTTCCCAGGCAATTGGATACCTGTGTGTGGATTTTACGCGCAATATGGGAATTCAGCTCTGTAAACCTCAGCAACAAAGCTGCATTTAAAGTGTGCTCTCTTCTGATGGAGGCAAAGCATGACTAAATCGAGCAAATTAGTATGGCTGACGATAAACTCTTACCAAAAGTAATATAGATAAAAAATAGGAAAATATATTTTTTTAACTACAGCTCAAAATGTGATTTAACACTTGGAAAAACACTTTTAGGCATGGGCATGTTACCAGTATATGGTTATATTTTTTTAAAACTCTTAAATACCTGGTCAAATTTTCCACCTTATCATTTTTACCACAAAAACTCCTTTTTAATGAGAAGTTCAAAAGTGCAGTAAAGACCAGAGCTCTCTCTAACTCTACGAAGCATAGAAGAATCCCAATTAATTGCTGCACACTGCTAGATAGCTGCCTGAAAAACATAAATCCGACTGTTTTTGAAGATTCAAAGGTGTAAAATACATGGCTTGTTATAGCATGTTCACTAAAAAAATGGCACTCCTTGTTCCTTTTAAAATAGTTGTTGAAAATTACAGTAAGTATTAGAGATTTCATCCATATGATGGTCAATAACAAACTATCTGAGCAGAACAGCCTAAATAGTTAGCTAGCTTGTGTACATTTCTCTGAGGTTGGTCTGTCTTGACAACTAAACCACTGGTACATTCAAATTTCTAAAGTATGCATGAGAATTTTACCTACATACGTGGTGTGAGGTGCTACTTTCTTTGCTTCTCACATTTTAGATGGTAAAGTTGGACTGGGAGGAAGGTCTTTTCTGCCTGAAATCATTTGCAGGATGTTTCAGGACACTGGGTGTTGGTCTTTTACAAATTTTGGGAGTGGGAGGGGGGTTAAAGACCTTGAAAACTAGTACAACTAGTTGGAAATATTTTTCGAATATTTAATGTTTCAAATTGTGTCAAACTATTTCTGCGCTGCCATCTTCACTAAGACCCACTCAGAAAATATATTTTTTAATAAAAAAAGACTTTATTCTCTAAACGTTTTATCTTCAAATAATGTTGAAATCCATAACATAAAAATATCTGGTTACCAGACAAAAATTGTAAATATTGTTGCTTGTTTTGTATTAGAATACCATGTAAATAATTAAATGCTGTTTATAGCATGAATATTAATAGAGCATTTTTATTGATCTTGCTGTCCTGCTGCTTTTCAGCTTCAAAAATGAATATTTCCTGTTACAAAGTTTATTTTTTATTGCACAGGTGAAGCACAATTTGCACATTTTTTTTTTCTTTAAGGACTTTAACACAGAGAAGAAAGATGTGTTGCAAGTTCTTTGAGAGCAATTTTCAATCACAGAAGCTGAGGGAATTCTAAGATGTACCCCATTTTTGCATCAAAGCATATGACTGTTACACTTTCCTGATTCATATTTAATTTGGAAAAAGGTACCAAAATTTGATTTTGTTGGCTGATGAGCTTATAAACATGAAGTTGTTAAAGTTCTCTCTCTCTTTCAAACAAGGAAAAACAACTTTTTTTCACTTATCAAGGGGAAATTGGACAAGTCCAATCTCTGTCAGGTTGATTGGTGCATCCTTATTATTTTTAAGTACCATGCTGCAGGAAAACTGTGTTATCTTAGCTCAAGGTTATCATGACATGATAATCACATCCCATGCCTAAACCTGACTACAGACATGCTTATGAAGCATGTGTAGTGTTTTATTCTGCTCCCGTTTCCCAAGTTGGTTTAAAGGCACTGCAAGGTGACAAATGACTTTGTGGCGTGTAGTTTTATGGTGATCACCTTGAGTCGTTGCTCTGGCCAGGAGACCAGTGAGTGTAATGGATCTGCTGGGAGCCCTCAGTATGGATTTATGAAAGTGCAGGGCTGGAGGAAAAGATCAGTCACCTACCTCTGTTTTTCACAAACGAAGAGACACAAATGAATAACTTTAGAGAACTGTTTGCCTCAAGGTGACAGGATTTGATAAACACAACACAACGACTGTGTCTGGTATTTGCTGCTGATTCACAAAGTTCACTTATTCAGAAATTAAGAAAGCTCCCGGTCTGAACATGTTGAATTTTTAATTAGAGGCAAGCTGCTGCCACTGCAGCCTTGGGTGAGAGGCAGTCTCCCTGCGGAAGGTTGACTTATCCGTTCCTGATAATCATGAACACAGCCAAACACACAGACACACACTATTCAGCATGTAACAAATCATGTGACCGTGCACCAAAGGGAGCCGGGACATGTTGGTAAAGGTTCCCTCCATGTGCATGGTGTTTAGTTTGGCAGGGCAAGCAGGAGAGCGTCCGGATCAAGTTTCCCCCTCCTGCTGTCTAATTATTGACCCATCTGGTATTGTCTTTTCAATTGTTTCAATTATGATGGCACTGGTGTTGCTCAGCACCCTGGCGTCAAGGCATGCATAATTCATGTGCAACACCCTGGACTCCACTCAGAGCTATGGGTTTGAGCTGAATGTCAATACTGCCTTCATGCCCCCAGTGGAGCAAAGAGTTGTCTGTATTGACAGCAGGCCAGATAAGGAGAGCAAAACCAAGTGCTGGCAAAGACAGTGGATAGTGATGCTATCATGGAGCATGTCGGTGACAAGATGTCTGTGGGTATGCGTGTATGTGTGTGTGTTGTGAAGTAAGCTGTCTTCACAGCTTCTGTTTGCTGTCACCTAATATGTGGCCTAATTATTGTCACCCCCAGACCTTACAATCAATAGTGTTCAATTACTCATGAACCAGTGGCGCAGCATTGTTTACGAGGAAATCAGAGCCAGCCAAGGGTTAACTCTCTCATCAGGGCTTTTAACACGGAGGCAGGGAGAGGCTAAAAGTTAATCAAGAGGAAAAAGGTTCAGGGAGTGCCACTGTTCATTAAGAGGTGTGAAGATGACAAAGAGAAAGGGTCATATTTTTTGGCACCTTGCTGTAATGGAGGTGCCACTCGGAGGGCGGTGCACAACATCTGTAAAATTTGTTGTTGCTAGACGTCAATGGCAATCGCTTAACAACAGATTGGAGCTCAGCAGACTATCAGAAAGCTCTTGTATTGTTGGCGGTGGCAGGTGCGTCCACCGCTGTCTTTTGACGAGACACGTTGTCGAGACACACGAGATGCCAGAAAAATTTATATTTATGCAGCCGAAGTGATTGCTCAGTAGTGCCGTCGCCATCTGCGCTGCTTTTAAAACATTATTTAGCAGCTTAGAATTTTGAAGGATGCTGTTTTTTCCCAGCTGAATCTCAGGGTCTTTTTGCATATCAATTTTTCATTTTCCATCATTATGCTCGTGAAAGTTTCATTGATTCCATACTTGTGGACCTGCGTGGCACATTCAGTATTCATACAGTGACCTCTCACAGCACCTCACCTTCAATTGCAGAGGTGTTCTCTTGCACATTGGCCTAATGGCCTTCAGCTCTGTTTCCGCTCCCCTTGAGTTCACGCTGGATGTGCCCAGAATGAGCTGTCAGAACCGTAACAAGACAGAGATTTCACTCTGAAAATTTATCTCTGAAATCTGCCATACCTAAATGATGCCACTGTCTGTAGGGAACAATCCGCTCTGGAAGTATTACATCCCCTTCCACTTTCTTCGCACACCTACTCAAGTATGTTTATTTATGCAAGGAATTAAATTTTCATGTGTGCTGACATCAGCATGTGTGCTGCTAAAAATCAGGTGACAAATTATCACCTCTTTCCCTATATTGAAGGTTTATATGGCAGATGGTGTTTTGAAATATCCAACATTAGTTGTAAATCTTAAAAAAAAAAAAAAAAAAAAACACAGGCAGTTTTTATATGGTGCTGTTACCCAACAGTGTTATTGTGAAGGGATTGATGACTGTTTTAAAAAAATAGTAAATGTAGTAGTTTTATTTAATCGGTTTTGCACTTGTATGACTACTATGTTTGAATATTGGACCCCTTTTGTTACATTCTACCTGCATGTTTACTTTTTTGCTTATGTGTAAATTTCTCAATTGTTCAATTGCTTTTTCTGCTTTAAGAAAAATTAAGCTGGCATTGTTAAACCAAATTAGGCCTGGTGTGGTGCAGACTTTGAGTGCTACAAAACAAGTACAGGTGTATTTACACTGCAGGAATCTTTTCTATGAACCAGAAAAGATTCCTGCATTGTTTACAGCCCCTCCTAACTGCTGCGCCTACCAGAATTAAAAGATTTCCTGATTTCCTGAGCAGAAATTTACCTTAGGAAACCCCCTTGAAAGCAAGCCAGGGCTTTTGATATCTGTGGAGTAGATCTCCAAATATTTTTGTAGAGCCTATTTAAGCTATTCAAAAGAAAATGCAGTTTGAAAAGCCCTGGCACAATGCTACTTAAAATGCATCTGGCAAAGCAGCCAATCCTTGAGCAGCATTTTCCTGGATGCTGATTGGCTGTATCCCCAAGATCTGTCTATAATAAAACATGGTAAAGTATATTTGGTGTTTGACCAATTAAAATAGTCAGTTCTATATTTTAAAAATAAATGCATGGATGAGTTTCTCTAGATCTTACTGAGACATTAATCCTTTAATCCTGGAAATGTTTTGCAGGTGATAGAAGGCCGACTTTGTAACTGTCTTTATGTGGATGGAAGAAGTAATTTTTTTACCGGCTGCCATTTGGTTTATACTCTGCTTCATGAAGTTTATGTTGATTTAAGGCAATATGTTGCTTAAACCATAGCAAGAAAGTTAGGTAATTATTCAGCCTCAGCATCATCATATCAACATCACTGGTCTCACAGCAAAGTCAGAATATATTAATTCCTACAAACACTACCAGAATCCTAAGTTATAGTTTATGCTTTCAGCACTTTGACTACTAAGTGAGAGGAGTCTTCATAATGACCTCACCAAGCAGCTACACAATTCAAGACCTCTAATAAAAAAGTGAAGTGCTTAGCCCCCCTTCGAGATTAGTATGTCCTGTGCAGTACATTTCCCAACTTGGATATGCACACACCTCCAAATTGGGCATAGAATGATTGCTGGAAAAACAAGATAGTTGACAAAATTTTCAGACCGTATTTAACCCCTGAACTATCATGAGGACACCAGTCCATTGACTGACATGCAAGCGTTTTCAGAGTGACAGTTAAAGGATTTTAAGCTGCAAAACGTGATAATATTCACTGAAAAAATTTTCTAAATTAATCTGTGACTTTACTTTCATATATTCAAAAAGAGAAGAGTAATTTCTAGTGCTCTGGAGATGTTTTGATCAAAGCATTGCCCTTGACTTTGTACTTACTAATATATGGCGGATTTCATTCGAGGAAGAACTGATAGGTGTGATCAAGCTCACTGTCATTCTGCTGATACTTTGTCTCAAAGGGTTTGTAATGATTTGAAGCAGTGTGTTTTGGAAACTGTAGCCAGTGGCACATATTTTTATTTTATCTGTGACATTTGGTCTTCAGCCAGGTTTCTCATGGAAAACCTCCTGCACTTCATGATCTTGATATAAATGACAGACGACAAGAAAACGTGGTGCCTGTGACCGAAGCTTTTCCATTGATCTATCAGTAAAGGGTTTAATAAGCTTTACCTTGCTCATTGCTCATGAGAGCAAGGCTCAGACACATCACAGGAAGGCAGAAATAGATAAATATGGAGACACAACAAACCATTCCTCAAACTATTGTACTCACTCTAGTGGAAACATCATTTTTCTATTGATGTAGGACACAAAGCCAGGCTGTTGTCACCCTCTCCTGGCATAGTGACACACACACACAGCTGTACACCTCAACCCCTCAGCTCATCCACCTCCTGCTCCGAAGGCCATTGATCGGGACCTGTCAAGATCTCAGGGGGAGTAGCTTGGGCTTCTTCCCCCAGCACAGCACTGCCCTTCCTAGGTAGATTCTGAAAGCAGCAGGGGGGCTAGATGAATGGAAGTTGCAGTGAGTTGTTAAAGTGGGGAAGTGGAGTGAGGTGCAGGGTTGTGTAGCGAGCAGCTGCTTTCCTATGGATCACTTCATTAATATCCTAGAGCAGAAATTTGAGGGGCCGCTGCAGACTAATTAGCCTTGTCTGACCCCTGGCATCTCAGAGAGGCTGCTCCTTTTTATTTCCTGCAGAAGCAATCCAAAGCCATGTCACCCCGCACTGGCTACCTAACACAAATAATATCGATGAGTGGTGAAGCAGAAAAGGTGTCCCCATAAAGTTGAAAGTTAAGTTTTTGATCCCACTTTTCCTGAAGAGCAATCGATAATACTGTCTTAGTGTTCAATTCTACGCCATAGCCAAACTTGTCTCTGAACTTTGCTGTATGTATATTAACGATCCAATTTATTAAATGCACTATATCAAAGCTCTCCTACAGGAGTAAGCAACTTATTTTTTTCCAAAGGGCCACATGAGTAACACATGATCTGTTTTGGGGACCGGAACATTGGCAAAACTCAATTATTGTGAAAATATGTTTTATAATGTTTGTTAGCTGTAATAGGAACTGAGCAATAAAATGGGTCATGACATACTGACAACTGGAACTGTGTTGCTATAAATAATAGTTTACAACCCACCCTATCTTAAGATTTATTGCAGGGTGAACAAGAGATGTTTTGTTTTTTTAACAATAGTTGATGAAATGAGAGATGGCACAGAAGAGGAGAACAGTTTTAAATATATTAAAATTTGGCATTACTAAAATTAAAAGCTGAAAGTGGTTGTTTTCTTAGGTGTTTATTTGCATGGATATGTTTTTCAATATAATTTAATAAAATAAAATTAATTAATTCAATTATTTAAAAATGATTAAATAAGTAAAAAAGTCAGCAAAATTTTGAGCTTTATTTTTACCAGCTTGTGTTTAGCACCTCGCTGGTTGCTAAGTGACATGATATACGCCAAGATAAGGGCAGGAATAAATTTAATGGATAGGTTGTTTTTAATTTTTTAGCTGCTTATTTCTGGTCTTTGGGGTTGAAAAAGGACCTGGTCTATACGTTGACCTGGTGGGCCATGTCCTTCGAACGATGCAGTCCGGGCATTTGGACCATTGTTATTGCCATCAAATCTCGCTGACATTGGTGCACATATGAGTGTGTTAATGTCCTTATTCAGACAAAGAAAAACAACAATATCCTTCAAAATAAAATAATTTTTTCCAAATTGGAACATCTGACTCAAAGGTTACTTAGCTAGAGAAATCCTATTTTTAGTCATACTTAAAAGGAAACATTCTTTATACACTTTTCTGTGATTCATTCAGGCTGTGAAAGTGTAAATGAGAGCAAGAATTTCATAAGTCTTGCTCTGAAAGTCTTGCTTTTAGTGAGTGGAATGTACTGGATTTGGTAAACGTTGGCAGCCTCTTTAAAATCTCAGAATTGTAAATAGTAAGTTCTTTACTCAAAAATACTATTGCTTTAGTAATGCCAACAATACTAATCACTATTTTAATAATTACAGTAACTATTATTAAAATGCTAAGACATTCAAATCTTTACTTATTTATTGTAGCTTTAATTATCCCTTCTAATTGACGTAATTAATAACTGCTCATGACAGAAATTAAATAAAAATAGTTTCAGTGCCATGTTCATGACTGTTTGACTTACAGTTCTTAAAGGGAAATTGCAATTAGTTTAGTATCGACAAGTCAAAGTTTTACATAAACTTGAGATCAGAAATCCGCCACCAAAATCTGACCAATCTTTGTTTATATAATGAGCTGTGTCTGTGATTTAAGGGGTGGTGGTAAGGGGTGGGGGAACAGAGACAGTGTAGCACAATGGAAGCAGTGTGTGTGATTGGTGCCAGGAGACAAGAAGCCTTCCCTCATTAGTATCATCTGTTTCCCCAGATGGAAGGGTCAGGGTAAGAGGCAAGCTTGATGAAAGGACTCATCCTGCAGGGTGACACTTATTCTGCTGCACAACATTCACTCTGATTCTCAAAGTTCCCAGATCTCACTGGGGGTTTCAAGGGCTTCAGTGAGATTCAAAGTCAGGGTGAAAGTAGCTTCATGTGTCCAATCCCACTTAAAAAGGAGTGTACTCGCTCTGCAGCCTAAGTTTTGGAGGAGACCATATAAATAAAGTCAAGCAAAGATATTGGTGTTTTAACTATTTGTTTGAAAATGGAAAAAAAAGACACATAAGTAGTTTTCTAAATTATTAAACACAAAATATCTTACATTCTGGCTCATGATATTTTCAGTGCCTCATTATATTGAACCCTGGCCCAACTGAAAGCTGCAAATGCTTGTATCTTGGCTGATTGCTGTAAAAGGTGTAGCCCATCCCAGCTGTGCCCTGTTGTACAACTGCTTCTGCGAGTAAAGATAATGAGTGCTTTTACATTTTAGCTTGAATACTTACCAAATGGCTCTTACACCAATTAAGTTCTTGTTTTTATGTGACCTTCCAATTATTTCTCTCATTTCCTCCTGGTTCTGTCACCTTGGTTGGTCTGGTCAGCCATGTGAGCTCTTAAGGATGGAAATGGAAGAGTTAATGGTGTTTCAGTGAAAGACCTAAAGCATGGCATTTAATTTGGTGGTCATTTTTGATTAGTATATAGAACATGCAAATGGGAGCAAAACTGAAAATGCAGTTCAAAGTTATTGTCCTTAAAAGAAATGTAAAAAAATAAATAAATAAACACTGTAGCTCTACAAATGATCTAAATCTCTCCATGGCTACTTTCACAATATTCTAAGCTGTATTGTGACATTATGAATAAACCAGGCTATGTATGATCATGGTGGTTGATTATTGGCTCCTGGTTGCCTTTTAGGCCTCTTGGCCCACAGCCACTTTGTGGTTAGGTTATCAGAGAGTTAGATGGTTTGGTATGCTGGCCTCATACCAAACCAACAACTATTTTTGCCAACAGCAGTTTGGCAGTTCTCAAAGTAGCCTAATTTATTGTCTCAACTTTTGGCATCACTCATGGAACCTGATACTGCTATGGTTGTGACAAAAGAATATTTTACAATAAAAAAGCAATCAAACACCCAATCCACCCACCCTTAAGTGCAAAAATGTGGCATTTTCAGACCCTCTTGCCTGTTCAGATTGGTGTCCACACCTCCCAAATCCAATTGGAAGACAGACGGATTATGCGTTCTTCAAGTAACAGTTTGAAATTCAAAATGGCTTCATCAGAATGTCACAGCCCAGAAATCATATTAAGTCATGAAGGAGGGGTGAAAAGAAAAATCTTGTGGTTTGCATGTTTTCTATTATACAGTAGTTGTGTTGTGACTCTTTGAAATGACAGTGACTTCCATGTGACAGAGCTTTGGTGTGATCAGTTCAAAGTGACTGGTAAGAACACTTATGGATTTTCTGGGCAGGACTATTTTTAAATGCACTTCTCAAGAAATGTGTTTAGATCACTGTATCAAGATTTTGTGTAAAAACAAATCCTCCGTGTTGATCGCCATTCTGTACAGAAAGGAAACTAATTTGCAGTTCTTATGTTTTAGGAATGATCAGAATACTAATGGTATTTCCTCCTCCACATTAACCCTTGTGTTGTCTTGCGGGTCAAAAGTGACCCATTAGCATGTGTAGCTTTAGAAAAAATACCTTAAACTATATTTTTCCAACTTGAAATTTTATGACTTTTCCTAAATTGACCCCATCATTAGAAAAAGTGATACTTTGTTTTTGTTTATGTTTCCCTTTTGGGCTGTACACCACTAGGATACAAGGATTGTATTGTGGGTCATTTATATAATATAAATAACCCACAATATAAAACTATTTTAACAGCAGAAAAAAGTTCAAAGGTCATTAAGAAACGGTCTTTAATACATACACACACCCCTACACACCCAAACATCACACACAAACTTTCTCTAATACATACACACACACCTACACACCTGCAGATGAGCCCACGCACACACATCAAATAAACTGGATTGATGTATGAACTGAACTTGTATTTGACCTGCACCTGCATCTATCCCCTCACAACACACAAGCTCCCAAACACAACATAACACAATCTCAGACATAACAAAAACAAATTCAATATAGAGGATATAAAAGTGCCCTAAATCAAAGTACTCCTAGTTGATTCCTCACTGAAGCCGTGAGTTGACGTTTCACTGCCCAACAGGTCATAGGTTGTACAGAATAAGACCTTTTGTGTTAAATGCAACAGTATTTTAATTTATATAGGTTTAATTTATACATGTTTGCTGTTTTAAAATCAAATCCAGGCTAATAATGCACAGATCATAGTGTGGAGGGTTCACATTCAAATTCAAATTTAAAAATACTTTATTGATCCCACAGGGATATTAAACGTTGTTGCAATTCATATTAATTCAAATTCTTCAAAGAGTTTTTCTAGATAGCAGCAATGCCTTTTTTATCCTTTGTATATTTATTTCTGTCCTGGAGATATCTGTATATTTCAGAATCCTAAAAAAGAGCAAATAGGATAACATAAAGTTATAACATATTGAAAAACGGATGTTAATGTAAATTAAATCCTAATAATAAAATAATTAAACATATCTTAGTATTTTGTGCCTTTTAATAAAGTTAGATTCATTAATTCTAAATTGTGATAAGTTATTTGCCATAACAAGCTTTTTAAAATAACATGTCATAGGTAGATATAAGTTAAACCTACTTATCTGAAAGTTACATGTAATATTAGATAAATTCAGAATTTTTAAATGCGATGAAAAGATATATGCATTTAAGATCAATTGTACTTAAAAGCCAGATGGAAAACAACACAAAAACTCAACATGCACCTTTAAATGCTTTCATATTTCTGACCAAGACTCAAACCCACCACAAAGAACTTTACCAACTTAATCTTGCTAACTTTTTGTCTCTATCACCTCTGTGAATTGAAATGACAAATTTGGACTTAAATGAACATTTGAGCGCTTTCTTTGTTTCTGTGCTTTGAGAGGTCATATGAAGTACACTGACAGAGGACAAAGAACATTGTTTAATTTATCATCAAGACTAAATATTGTTTGTCTCCTACTGCTGCCAATGACTCAGTTAGCATGTTTAGCACAAATAAATCAATAAATATAAGCCATAAACAGTTGCATAGCAAAGCTAGAATACTCAGAAAGCCAGTAGGACTACAAAATATAGTCTACTGCTTAGGTTGCAGAGAGAATTCACAACCAGCAGTGCATCACTGTTACCAACTATTATAGCTCTGTGTCACTTTTACATAAAATGACCCGGATTGTATTTGTATCACCTCCAGATGCCCATCACAGGAAACCTGAATGTGCTTAATCATGGAAGGAAATAGAACAAAGGATACAGCCAGGGCATGTCAATACTCTTAAATAAGAAAGGTCTGCAACGGCTATGGAGAAATCACTTAATGCACAGTGGAGACTGAAACAGCAGCTGGTGAGAGGAGTGCCTGCGGTTGTGATTGCAGTGTGTGGGATGAGGAGGAGATCAAATGAGAAGATCTGAGGGTTTTGTCAAACATGTACGCTTGAAGAACTTCCTGGAGGTATTTATATTGATTACTTTAAGAATAAACAGCGCTCAAATTATGTGTGGATGCTTGGATTCAGAGTAATTGTTTGTGTTTGTGCAATTTCTTATCTAAAGGAAAACCTAAATACAAAGGAGCTCTGTGCACATTTGATAATGAATCTTTTGTTCTGTACACAATTCTTATGGAAATTAGAAGACTTTTTTTTCTTCTTTTATGTACATACAGCTGAAATGTGATGATTAATATTAAAGGGATACGTGTGTTTTATTAGTAGTATGAATTTTTACACAATCACAGCAAAAAGTAATTACGCCCCCTTTAATTTCTAGGGCTTACATATTCAGTGAGAAGCACCTCTCAGGCCTTTTTTTTGAAATGGCAAACTTTGCTTTTTTTTATTGGGATTTCATGTAACAGAACAACAAAGTAGAGAATAAATGTGAAGTGGAAGGAAAATAACAAATGTTTTTGTTTTGCTTTTTTTTTTTTACAAGTAAAAATCTGATCTACTTTTACTAATATGGATGAAGGTGCGCTGGTCAGATGGAACAACAAAAAGTTTTCTTTCCTAAATTCAAAATGTTTTTGCCCTATGTGCAACATGCTACAAATTTAAGTCATTATGAAACCTGGTGTAGGTCAAATCATTTAATTTTTTAAGACACATTTTTCCCTTTTGCTACCATTAGTTTTTAAGCTAATGGCTACTAAGAGTCAGACATATAGAACAGCAAATTTTCTCCACCTAATCTGACTGAAATTGGAGAACAACCCACACAATGCTCCATCATTTTTTCATGAGACAATTGTTTATTTTGTAATGATTTTCTCATTCAAACAGCGTCTGTGTTGCTGTCTATCACTGCTCACATGGTTAAACTATTCATTTTCTTTATCACTCATTGCAGCGTATGTTATTGATGCTGTTTTGGAAGATCACCAGCATAATGAATCATGACTAAACGTCATGATTGATAGAGTTACTATGTGCACACGAGAAATACAGACATTGTCCCGTTAAGAAAACGTAGCAAACGAGGATCTACCACACCACAGCTATTATGTAAAAGAAAAAAGTTGCAGTTTCGTCTATACTGTTCTGAAAATGTGATTTTCTATTGCATAGCATTTAGCTTTATTTTATCTGCTGTTTGCTTCACTTAACAAGACTCCTTCCCTCCTTTTGCAAGCATAGACCCAAACAAATAATGCACTCATCATTCATAATTATTCTGTCAAATCCCAATTAACAAATAAAACAAAAACAGTTCTAACTTTAAGTATGAATGAACTGAATGCATACAGGCAAATATAAATACCAAAACAACTGAGTTTCTTCTAATATTTTTTATGGGTGTAACCCAATAGCTTCTCCCTATAAACTTCTCCATCTGCACTATCAGCTCCAGGAGAAATATTTAAAAATGAAAATGCTAATTGTTTGTTTGCCGTTAGAGCACACCGCACAATGCCAGTGTGTTATTTCTGATTAACATTAAAAACATAAAAAAATGCGTAGCACCCAGATTCTGTTCCATTTCATATGTAGCAGAATTTCAGTTTGGTTGGGTTCATTATGAAACAGATGGTCTCTCAGCAACTAGACACTTTGATGTTAGATGGTGTCTGGTGTCTGACTGGCAATGCCATTGCAGTTAATCAACTGATGTAAAAAAACCCCAGAGTCCTTGAGCGTCTCCAAAAGTGCAGCATTTTTCCTTGTTTTGGATTGATAGCATGAGTAACAACAGAATGTAATGTAATTTGTAGAATGGATAGATGGACTGGATGCTAGAGGTTTTCAGACTTAGTAACTAAAATGTGTCTCTGGCATGAGTGAATGATAGTTTCATTGCTGGTCAATTTGTTGTAATAAAAACAAAAAGCAAAACTTCACTTTTTTTTGGTTGCATAAATTCATGCAAATTATTATTTTTATTTACATTTTTTCTGCAAAAATCCAAGTTTTAATTTAACTTTTTTTTTATGAGGGAGAATAACATATTTTTTTAACATCGGTAGTGGCATGATGATTGGTATCACTAACATTTTATAATAGTGTAAATGAAGCAGAAGGAATTTTTAAAAATACTTTTTTGAATTCAATAAAAACTTTAACGAAACTTGCATTTGTAACCATTAGCTTCCTGTTTCCATAGGGTACAAATATGATGTGACACAGAGGCTAACCTTTCTTAGCCACTCTACCTCACTGTTCGACAACTGCAGCAGTGTGTCACCTCTTGCAGTCACTGCGTCTCTACAAAACAACCAAAAGGCACTGTCTTCCTTCTTACTTATTGTTTTTAAGTGAGACTCCTCCCAAACTCCCCCTCCCCAAAAAACATGTAGTCTTTGCTAAATTCTAATGGCATTTTTACAGTCAGATGAGACTCGAAATGATCTTTTTGACAACAAATACTTTAGGTGAATTTGGAGTAGAATAAATAGTGGAAAAGTTAGAGGAAATATTCAGATTTTATTGTCATTACATGTCTTTCAATAGATTTAATTTGAGACATCACCCAACTATTTTGGCCCTATAGGTGGCCCTCTATTTAAAACATATTCAGCTGTGAC
Source organism: Girardinus metallicus (assembly GCA_903067095.1). Lineage (NCBI taxonomy): Eukaryota > Metazoa > Chordata > Actinopteri > Cyprinodontiformes > Poeciliidae > Girardinus > Girardinus metallicus. The sequence continues at coordinate 26,784 of CAEGAE010072894.1, forward strand.
ATTATCCCACTTAGCTTGCCCACTGATAGAAATACCCGTTACTGCTGGTCAAAGCACTTCTCTGGAAGCTGCATTTAATTTGCCTTCAGTCTTAGTGTGTTATCAATAGAATGATATAAAACCAATATCCGTGCCTGACTTCTTGTGCGGTCTTTGTGAAAGATGAGATTCTGGCATTAAACCCACCTGTTTCGCCTCAAGTCAGAGTGTTCAGTGGGGAGTGTGAGCTTTTTCTCTCTCCTGTGCACACACAGGCCTGTGTATATGTTCCTCCTATGTGTTAGCAGACATTAGGGCAGGCATGAGTGTGAAATTGACCTTAGCCACAAGATTATTTTCCCCCAGAGAGATGGCCACCCACACATCAGCATATGTGTTGGTTGATGATAAAATTAACTGTGCAGAGCCACTTTATACCTTAACTTTACCTTTAGTTTTTCACAGTAAAATTTACACTGATTAATACAGGTATTTGCTTGGACTCTGTTGTGTGTTTCTTTGTGTAAGCCCTCTTTCTCAGGCTTTCTGTGTATTCTTATAGAATTACCTCCTGTGGGCAAGAAATTAGAAGTTCAAAAGAAAATGCATCAGAAAGGGCAGAAAAACAGATTAAAGCACAAATAAAAAACCCATCTACCCAGTCTTTGAAGGTTTATTCATTAAAGCAGAAACACATGCACGCATAGAAAATCTAGCTCTGTACAGAAAAATATCCTTGCATGAAGTACTTGCTCATATTTAACTTGACATGAGAAAGAAAGATTTCTACTGACCTTTCATTTTTTAAATTATTTTCTTACAATTTATGCCAACAGCTAAGGATCAACCTACTCTTTTTCTGCGTCAAAGTGATGTCAGATTTTTTTTATTTAGTAGTAGACTGCTTTAGTAAGGATTAATACATTGATTCATTTTAAGTGTTTTTGTATTTCACTTTGCACAAAACTAAGACTTCTTCTCTCCTTGTTGGTTGGTGATTGGTATCCTGCTGTCACTTGTTTCTGTTTTTACTAGTTAATAATGTTGATTTGTATTGGTGTTGTTCATGCACTCTTTCTTTTAGGGGATCCCAGCGGTTTGTTAGGTGGAAGAAGGACTGCCTCTCTGTGAAAGCTTTGTTAGCTTGAGTGGATTAATGTGGAAGTTTTGCAGCAGAGACAGTGTGTTTAGTCAGAGAACACTTGAGGTTTGTGTTTTTCTCGCTCATTGATTGCATTTGATATTTATCAACGCTTAATGAGGTGGTCTCGACCTTTCATTAATCCCTGAAATTAAACATGTTACCTCTGGTGGTTGGACTTGCCATGACTAAATTATTGGAGTTTAAATGTTAATTTAAAAACCTGAAGTGACGTTTCAGTTAGTCTTTATATGCTGTCTTGTAATACGATGCCTTGCAGAAGTATTACACCGCCTTTATGCATTTTCCCTCATTTAAGTCAACAATTTCCATTTACTTTTACGGGAATTTTATGTGGCAGACCAACCACATAATAGTTCACAAGTGTTAAAAAGAAAAAGACAGGAGTTTGAAGTGTAGCATGCATGTGGATTGAGGCCACTTTACTCTGACACCCTACAGTAAAATCCAGTGCAATCAATTGTCTTCAGAAATCTTCTAAAGGATCGCTGTTCAGTCTTTCTAAAAATGCAAAGCTATTAAGACATTGCCATCCCCTAAACTGTCGTTCAAGGAGATGATTAATCCTAGTATCCTATATTCACAAATCCAGCTTTTACAGAAGAGTTGCAAACAAAAATGGTAACGTTAAAAGGAGACCCATTTCTACTAAAACTTTGATGGAGAAAGAGAAAACATAAAAGACTGTAACGTCTGTGATATGCCACCTGACTGGAACACAGTGATCCTAGGCGTACAACCAGAACTGCAGTGACTTTGGTTTACATCAGTGGTGTCCAATTCAAGCCCTTAAGAGTGAAGCTTCTGCATGTTTTGTCTGTCATTGCTCAACAGCACTTTAAATGAAAAGTTCATTGCCAAACCTGTGCTTCGCATGATGCAGTGAGGAGGTAATTCAAACATCAGACCAGTTGTGTTGGAGCTGGGACATATTTAAAATATGAATGATGAGGGCTCGGACCATCATCATCTGCATGAATGGTCAAGTCAAAGTCCAGACCCACAGGCATTTTAAATGGTAAATGGACTGAACTTATATTGCGCTTTTTCCGATCATTTCTGACCACTCAAAGCGCTTTACACTATAGTCATTCACCCATTCGCTCACACAAACGCTCACACATTCATACACCGATACGCAGATCGGTAGGCAATTTGGAGTTAAGTGCCTTGCCCAAGGGCACATCGACATGGGGCAGGAGGAAGCTGGAATTGAACCTACAACCTTCCGA
>CAEGAE010072895.1:0-69754 GCA_903067095.1 Girardinus metallicus
TACCATTACTGGCTAACAATCTGGCACTGAAGTGTCAACAGCTCTCTGCTGATATACCCCTCCACCGATGATGAAATGTACTGCAGGTGCACAGAGCCAGCAGCATGGACACGCCCTCCAGGAAGAAACCACCTCTCAGCCCCCTCTGGTGGAAAAGAATGGAAAGGCAACAACAGACCAACACAAACCCCGGTCCCCAACAGTACCCCCGCTCAACGACTACCACCTGGCCGTCCAGAGGAGCAGGACGGGAGGGAGCAATGATAATCAGAAATAAGAGAGGGATCTAAAATAAAAAAACTGGGGACCCATGAGCATTCCTCCGGACCGTAGCCCTCCCAGTCGATGAGGTACTTCCATCCACTACCTTGCCAACGGGAGTCTATGATCTATGTGTTTGCGGACAGAATAAGCTGGATGACCATCAACGTCTAGGGTGGGAGGAGGGGGCTCGGAAGGAGGGCACGTAGGACTGGACAGCATAGACTTCAACTGGGATACATGGAATGTGGGGTGTATGCAGAGGGATGTTGGGAGGCGGAGACGGACTGCAGATGGACTAATTATTTTCTCGATTTCATAAGGGCTAATAAAGCGTGGGGACAGCTTTCTGGATATAGCTTTTAAAGGAGTGTCCTTAGTGGACAACCAAACCCTCTCTCCTGGGGAGTTAGAAGGGGCAGGCTTCCAGAAGCGGTGTCCGATTGAGAGCAGCTACCGATTGAGGGCAGCGACTGTTTGGTTCCATATGGAGCGACAGTGGCGAACATGTCGCTGAACTGAGGTGACTGAGATTTCCATTTCATCGGCAGGGAAAATAGGGGGTTGATAACCTATGGATATTTCAAACGGAGAAAGACCAGTGGCAGCAGATATATGTGAATTGTGTGCATACTCGACCCAGGTGAGATATTGACTCCAGTCAGAGGGATTAGTAGAGGTGAGACATCTGAGGGTGGATTCCAGTTCCTGATTCATACGCTCTGTTTGACCATTAATCTGAGGATGATACCCAGATGTTAATGAAACTTTAGCCTCACGGGCTGAACAGAAATGTTTCCATACCTGGGCCGCAAATTGAGGTCCTCGGTCGGACAAAATCTCAAAATGAAATTCCATGGAGGCGAAAAACATGCTTTACCACGGGCTGAACAGTTTGCATGGCAGATGGAAGCTTTCTCAGAGGGACCAAATGACAAGACTTAGAAAAATTATTGACTATAGTAAGAATGGTTGTCAGGCAATCCAGTGATAAAATCAACAGCAATGTGGGACCACGGGCACCTGGGAATGGACAGTGGTTGGAGTAGGCCAGAAGGAGGCAAGTGAGAGAGTTTGTTTCGAGTGCAGACTGAACAGGCGAGAACATACTCTCTGACATCTTTATGGAGGGACGGCCACCAAAACCTCCAGGAAATAAATGCAACTGTTCTGTTGACCCCAGGATGAGCTGAAAATTTAGCTGTGTATAACCAATTAATTAACCGACTTCTGATGGTGGTGGGAACAAAAGTCTTATGTTTAGGATCAGTACCTGGATCGGGTTCGGACCGCTGCGCCTGCTTAATCAGGTCTTTATTGTCCCAAGTTATGGTGGCAACGGAGCAACTGGGAGGAATAATAGAGGGGGAGATCTTTTCAAAGTCATCTGAGGAATGAATTCTGGAAAGGGCATCTGGTTTAACATTACGAGAGCCGGGACTCTCGTAATGTAGGAAATGGATAGGTTGAAACGAGAGAAGAACAGTGACCAACAGGACTGATGAGGATTGAGTCTTTTAGCTGATTGCATGTATGCCAAGGTTTTGTGATCTGTCCACACCAGAACGGGACGGGTGGCACCCTCCAACCAATGTCGCCATTTCTCGAGAGCTAGTTTAATAGCAAGCAGTTCTCAATCCCCCACATCGTAGTTCCTTTCGGCTGCACATAGTCTGCGAGAAAAAAAGGCACACGGGTGAGTCTTATTGTCCAAGTTAGAAAATTGGGAGTGTACAGCTCCAACTCCTGTATCAGAGGCATCAACTTCTACTATAAACTGCTTGTCTGGATTTGGTTGAATCAGAACTGGAGCACTAGCAAACATAGTCTTAAGTTTAGCAAAAGAGGCATCTGCTTCAGGGACTCAGGAAAAAGGGGTGTTGACAGAAGTGAGCGCGGTTAACGGTTGGGCTGATTGACTGTCATTTTTAATAAAGCGGTGGTAGAAGTTAGCGAAACCTAGTTGTCTCTGGGTCTCGAGGACGGGCCAATCCAGGACATCTTTAATCTTATCCTCCGCCAGTTTACCTGTCCGCCCTCGAGGATGAAACCCAGAAAGTTTACAGAAGGTCGATGGAATTCACATTTCTCCGCTTTGACAAAAAGTCTGTTTTCCAGGAGGTGCTACAGGACGAGACGGACATGTTTCTTGTGTTCGGAAAGATTCTTAGAATAGATCAGAATGTTATCCAAATACACAAAGACAAAAACATTGATAAAGTCTCCTAAAACATTATTTATGAGTGCTTGGAAACATGCTGGAGCATTTGAAAGGCCAAAAAATAGCAAGGTATTCAAAATGCCCCAACAGAGTCTTGAAAGCAGTCTTCCATTCGTCTCCCTTACGAATGCGGAGGAGGTGGTAAGCATTTCTGAGATCTAACTTTGATAAAATGGCTGCTCCATGAACAGGTTCGAAGGCAGACGAGAGAAGTGGTAATGGATATTTGTTTTTAACCATTGTTTGGTTAAGACCTCGGTAATCAATACATGGTCTGAGTGAACCATCTTTCTTCCCTACAAGGAAAAAACCCACACCTAGCTGGGAGGAAGTGGGGCGAATTATGCCTGCCTCTAATGACTCCTTTATATATTTTTCCATAGTCTCTCTCTCTCAGGCTTGGAAATGTTGTATAAACGACTGTTAGGTAGTGGTGCACCGGGAAGCAGATCAATTGCACAGTCGTAAGGATGGTGAGGAGGTAGGGAGAGAGCTCTAGACTTACTGAACACAGAACTCAAATTGTGATAGTCAGCAGGAATGGAAGAGAGATCTGGTGGATCTGCTTCCTGCTGGTTTGCCGGTGGAGGACCTGGAGGAACAGCTCAGGGGAGACATGATGAATGACAGTTAACAGACCAAGACTCAATATTTCTTTCGGACCAGTTAATGTGTGGGTTGTGTAATTGTAACCAGTCAAAACCCATGATAATAGGAGAATTGGCAGCGGAGAAAACGTAGAATGTGATCGTTTCTCGATGATTTTCAGACAAGTAGATTAACGGGTTTAGTTTGATGTGTTATCTGTTGTAAATCTTTCCCATCCAGGGCGGAAACTCTGAGAGGCGAGGGTAGTTGAACAGTTTCCATGGCCATTTGATGAACAAATTAGCATCTATGAGACTTTGTTCGCAACCGGAGTCTATCAAGGCAGAGAGAGTTATGGATTGATCTTTATGCTGCAAAGTGGCTGGTAACAAAAGTCAAGAATAATTCTTTTTACTGAGATAGTCCGTCAGCCTCCTCGTCTCTACTGACGGACCCTGGCTTTTACCCGAAGAAATAAGAAGGCAATAAAGTGCCCGGAACCACCACAATAGAGGCAGAGATTAGATTTAATGTGTCTCTGCCTTTCTTCAGGGGTGAGGCGCGTATGTTCAATCTGCATGGGCTCCGGGTCACTTGAGTCCTATGGGGGAATGACTGGGTTAGATGAGATGCTTTCTGACAGAAGGATTTCTTTTATTTCTTTCCTTAGTACGTGCTCGGATCCTGTTGCCTAAACGGATGGTCAGGTTTATTAGTTCTTCAAGTGTCTAGGTTCGTCTAGAGTAGCTAACTCATCCTTAATTGATTCACTAACGGCATTAAAGTAAGCACTTTTCAAAGCTGGAGGATTCCAACCAGAAGCAGATGCTTTTATGCGAAAATCCACTGCGAAATTTTTGTCAAGTCTCTTGAAACCATCGTTCTGTCTGTATCTTGATTAAACGCCGGGGTGAACTCCTTTAGAAAATCTGCAAAAGAAAAACCATAGTCAGCAGGGGAGGAGAACCTGGCTTCGGCCCAATCTAAAGCTCGACCTGACAACTGGGAAATAATGAAAGAGATCTTGGCTCCGTCATGGGCAAAACATAAGGGTGAATGGTTGAATATTATTGAGCACTGTAACAGAAATTCCTTGCACTTGTTAACATCATCTGCAAACCTCTCTGGGTTCGGTGGCCGGTAATCTGAAAACACGGGGTGGATCGAAGGTTCAGACCGGGTTGCTGCAGGTTGACTCATTGCCGGGGCTGGAGCTGGAGCTGGGGGTCTTGAAGAGGATTCTGTAAAAACCAGCTACAGTGAACCCTCATTTTTCGGGGGGGTTACGTTCCAAAAAGAACCCGTGATAGACGAAATCCGTGAACTAGTAACCTTTTTTTTTTTTTTTTTTTACAATTATTATACAATGAAATACTCCATAATACAATGAAAGCCTTTTTAAAAGCCCAGGCATTAATTTAACAAATAAAAGTACTGTATAAACTTTTTTTTTTCTACAAATAACTTCTGTACTGTAAAATAATAATTTTAATCATCAATACGAACTGAAGGCTTCAAATTGCGGAGGTCAGCACCACCCCACCGCGACCCGAGTCATTGGATTAGAACTTGAGAAAATGAAAAATGATTATGAAAAAAATACAAAGTACAGTAGGACAAATAGTGACTGACATGTATTTCACTGCTCTTCTGACTGAGCCGCTGCATCCTGACTCCGCTCTGTAGCGTTTTTTTCTTCTAAAGCCCGCAGTGCAGGTGTGTTTTTTCGAGAGAAGAACATAGTTATTGGTGGTTGTTGTTTTCTTTTTTTGTTCTGGGCAAAAAGATTCTTATAAACCGACATATTAAACCTCAACGTTATTGACAGACAGGTAGAGAAGAAGCGGAGAGACTGTTTAGCCAATCAGAATGCAGAACGCAATGCACGATGCAAATCTGTGAAGCAGCGAGACCGTGAAGATGAACCGCGATATAAAGTGTTCACTGTAATTACAAAGGGTTCAATAAGATGGAAAGACATCCACCTGATGTTTAGCTAAGTTTCTTAACTTCTAGAAAGTTTCTCTTCAATAACTATAGCTGTCATGTTATGGTGATTTCGAGGGCTATAAATGTTTGACAGAATGACTTGCTGTATTTTCTGCTCCCACATACCTTCTTTAACTCACTCCCTTGTGTCAGGTGGGCTGGTTAATCATTACAAAATCCAAATCTATTCCTTTTCCGACTTTCACAGGCCATCCTAATTCGTGTACAGTGGCTCTCAAAAGTTTACAGAACCTGGTTAAAATGTGAGGGTTTTGTAAATATGAATTAAATTGAGATGTTTTTCTAGATTTAATGTGACAATTCAACATAAAACAAAGAAGGGAAATAAAAGGTAGAATGACCCTTTTGCTTGCTTTGAGGAACCTTTTGTCTGTTTCTTGGCAGCTTTACACATATTCTGTCTTTTATTTTCAATTACTTTGTAGAAACATCCAGTTTTTTACTTTCCACTGATGTCCCAAATTTCCTCTAATTATTGATTACAGTCTTCACTATGTCAAGATGTATACATTTCACTGTGGAACCTTTTTATGTCCTTCTCCTGACTGGTATCTTTGTATGTTGAGATTGCAAAATTCTAACATTTCATGACTATCCAACCAGAGCATTGGAACTCTATCATATAACTTCAGTGAATTCAAGGAAACTGGTCGCTAGTGAAGACTTTGAAAAGATCTGCTTTTTAGTTGAATGAGGATAGATGTGACATTAACATGTAGACCTTGCATTTTGAACAGGTGTGTACACTTTTGAGAGGCACTCTACATTCAGTTTTACCTGTAGTTTTCTCTTCCTCTTCCCTCATTTGTCAGGCTTGTTTCCAACCGTGAGGACCGTTAGCTGCATTTTCAACCAACCGACCCCATGCGGGGTGAAAGATAAAGCCTGGTTTCCCAGCAGCAGAGAGTACCGAAAATCCTTTTTTGGTCATATCACAGCAAACTGAGGCCGAATAAGCAAGCCATGAGGAAGAACTATGTAGACTCAGTACTGAGCTTGCACTGGAAAACTGTTTGGCATCCAGTAGCAGTCTGAGAGGGATCGTTGGAAAGATAAAGATCAAGGACAGAGTTTATACCCCTATGGTTAAATATTGATTTATGAAATGGGGGATTTCACTCTCCTGAAGCATGACATCAACAATTTAATTTGTTTTCGATTGTATTACATAATGTCTTTGGCAAGCCGATATGCCCCGAGTTTCTGCAGCATTTCAGTGTTGCTGTGCAGACACCAGGGGGAGAAATGTGTTCATATCTTGAATCAATAAATAGCTACAGGAACCAACATTTTTTTTAAAGCTCTCCGTCATCATCTCTTTACAAAAATGTCGCCCAGTAGCACTTGTTGAGATCCAGCAGCACATCCTGTAGCGCTTAAGAGAAGAAAAGAACAAGCTGACCTTCCTGTCTGTAAATGTGCTCTAAAAGTAGCTCCCTTGGGTACAACACTTCCACCTTAGAGGATGTGTAAAGAACAGGGAAAAGGGCAAGACTTCTTTTGGTACTTAAAATATTTGCACCTAAAATTACGCAGTTCCAACAGAAAACTAGGTTTTATTGGTCAAATCTTCAATCTAACATCTGTACTCAATAAACAGCTAATCGTTCTAACCCTGCATGAGAAGAATCTTTAGTACTTAGAAGAGCTTTCTTTGGCACTCACGACTTGCTGCATAAATGACTGACATCTTCACCTGAAACAAGTCTGAACATTGAGACACTGTTAGAATCATCGTCCTGTTTAAGGATCCCATAATGTACAAGCCTGAACTTCCTTGTCTTGCTCTCCAGTCACTATAAGTTTTCAGTGGTTTCCAGTACCATACAGCATCACTGAGTCACCACCTTACATCACTATAGGTCTGGTGTTTTTTCCAGCGACTGCTTCATCATTCTACACCTTCCCTAACTCTAATCCCTGTTGATTCTTCTGATTCAGAGGGCTCTAAAGTATCCGTTTTGATTCATTATGGCACAGACTAGACCACCAAAACCTCTTTGATTTACATATTTATGAACAAATTGAAGCTGATTGTCTTTGAAGCACAGTCCTGGCTGCCTGCTGGAGGGCAAAAAACAGCTTACTGATGATGACTGCCATTGGTTTTAGCTGTCAAATTACCGACATAAATAGCCAATGCTTAAATGTATGTATGAGATATAACAGAAAAAAGGATGCAGTACTTTACTTCTGTCAACACTGTGACAACAAGATAACAAGATTCACAGGTCAGTGAAATGTTTTAATTAAAAAAATATGATGGAAGCAGGCCAGTTATGCTATCTTGACTTTGACAACCTTAACATAGATGTGCTGTGCAATTCAGTGTGTTTCAGTTCAGTTAAACAACAAAAGCGACCTACACACCAACTCTGACAGATCATCGGTAGAGCAGGTAGTTTAACTATCTAATCAATCACCGCTGTCTTCACACGATCACTTAATAATCACAAAATAAACATCAAGCCTGGAAACACAATATAGTGTCTTTAGGCTTGAAAACACAAAGAACAAAACTGAGTGTTTTGTTCTTTGTGTGGGAATTATTTGCGTGTCTCTTGGTGTTGAATCCTAATACATTAGTGGAGCAATTGTCAGTCAGTTGCTGTGGCAACAGGTCTGTGTGTAATGTAGCCGACACAGAGACGGAGCAAAAAAGAAGTATACGAGTGGTTTTCAGTTATTCTTCAACAGTTTTCTGCGTTATTTTTCCCTTGTCTGTGGAAATGTTTTTGATTATGGACACAAGTACAAAATGGTTATTTTAGGAGTTTTTAAATAACTTCTTATGCAAAATCCACATATGATATCTACAAAAAAGTAACTAGCTTCAAACTATGCTGCCTGTCTTTCTTTGTTTTCCATGTTTATAGAAAAATAGAGAAATACATTTTTGCTTCATCTTGTTAACTTTTATAGTAAAACATTTTATTGATTACATATTTACAGATCTTATTTTGTGGCTCTCAGTGAGTTTTATTATGTAGCAGCAGTAGCAACAGTGGCTCTTTGAATGGAGAAGGTTGCTGACTTGGTTAGGTTGAAACGACAATCACAGCTTGAATAAGAAAACCTTTATGTCTGTGCTCTTTGAAGACATTCTTGATTAGAAGCATCCAGGTATTAAATAACTGAGCAGAGAATTAAAAAGATGAGAGTAGGGAATATTTTCTGCATGACTGGTGTGAACAGAACTGTGACTGTTTTGTCTTAGCTTGTTAAGGTTGAGATTATGGGAAAGGCCCTGGCTTAACACCAGATACTGTTAGCATTGTCATACACCCAGAAAACACCTCTTTTTTTGTGACATGTTCCTCTGAAAGACAACTTTTTAAAGGAGACAAGTCAGATGTTCTGCATGCAGTTCTTGTTTTTTCTTACTTTTCTAGGACATTTCAGTAAGATGTTGCTATAGTTTATAGCAACATGGTTTTATAGTACCTGAAATATCTTCTTGAAATAAAATAGGTTTATTCAAAATTCTTGCTTTGCATTTCAATATAATGTTTAGGTTGCTGAATGTAGTCTCACTGCAGTAAATGCCCACATGACTATAGACAATATAAAGACTGAAGAGAGCTGATATGAGAGTGGGGGGAGGGAAACATAGATTTCCCTCCTTATTGGTGATAATATTCACCAATAATATCAGCACTGTATGTATTTTTTTAAATACACATTGGTTAAAAACTGTAGAGCTCAACTACATGGCCTTTTTGTTTCATGCATTTACTGCTTTCTTACTAATTACTATTCAGATCACAAAAACAAATTAAACCATTTTGTTCAGTGTTACTGCTGCTGTTTTTAACATACTGTCTGACAGCTTCTTTCACATTGTTACCAGGGGAAAGAAGTCAGGCTGAGAGAATCTCCATGCTATTGTGAATGAAATGCAAATTTACTGGTAAAAACACAATGAGGTTTTATTATTGAGAAGACTAACTGCTTGTTTTCTCCTAGTGTCTTTATCCTGGTCCCCACACAGACATTCAAAACCCTAAGAGAGAGCATAAGTAATGATGTCTCTCATGCCCTTGGTTACCTTATTTTTATCTGAAAATAAACAAGAAAAGGAAAAGAGAATAAACTATGAAAGGAAGGTAGACAGTTTTGTGCCATGTCTGAAGACTTTTCACTGGGAACAACAACAACAACCAATGAGTTGTAAAATGAGGCTCTTATTTTTCCTCTGAATAACAGTAAAGATCAGAAATTGCTGACATAAATACAGGGTGTGCTTTTAATGCCTTGGAACAAGGTGCTCTTATAGTTAAGCCAGTTGGACTACCATACATGTTTTTATACTGTGGGAAAAAGCCAGAAAAACTGGGGAGGTCCTATTACACAACTATGAACATCATTAACACAGAAGCACAGAGCGGACGTAGAAAGTCTGGGTTCCTTTTAAATAATCAGTTAAAATAGATTAACTGACAAACAATTCAGATCTACTGAAGTATTTATCCCACAGTCCAAACATTTCAGTAGATCTCCTGAACATGACATATACCTCCACATTAATCTGACCTGAATGTCATTGATACATGACAAACATCATGTTCTATGAACATCACATTGTTAATGTGCTGATTCCACTCAGACAACTACTTTAAAATTGTAAGATACGCTCCAACGTTAGCATCCATGTTTTCTTCCTCAAACACTGAGCACTTCTTTTTTTATTTTTATTGCTGTTGGCAAAACACTGAGCCTGCTCGTTACGTATGACATCACTGCACCCTGTTCACTGTTCATGCTGGACAATTTCAGGTCATTTGCAGCTCACACGGTACATCACATACAAGTCGCATATATTTGGAAATGTGAACGACCACGTAAAAACAAAAATCGGATTTCACAAAAAATCGGAATTGAGCGTTAAAGTCTGCGTTGTGAACATAACCTAAAAGTCCTTAGATGCACCCACTGGCTGTTTGATTAGGTACACCTCTTCAATTGCTTTTTAGCGCGAACTGTGAATCAGACACTCACATGGCAGTAATTCAGTGTTTTGACCATCTAGATGCGATGAAGGTTTAATTTCAAACTGAGAGGCACAATGGAGTTGAAAAGGGATGGAAGGGGCTTTGAATGTGGAAACATGCTTCAAACTAACTGCCCTAAATGTTTTAGAAGTTACTTATCTACACGGATCTTCACACACAATCATCTCTTGGGGTTACAGAGAATGTTGCAACTGCCTTTATGGAAAATATGACTCACTGCCCAGGATGGATTCTCATTAACTAGTAGCATGGCAGCTAAAAAGATGATTTTCTATTGCTTATGTATTTAAGTGAATCAGAAAAAATGGCAGTACTCTGCAGCTAATGGTGCAGAAGTTGGAATCTCATGTGCAATTACTAATTAAATGTTTTTTTTTCACTGTTTCTGGAATGCATTTGACAAGTTTCAATTCAAAAATATAAACTAATTTGACTTGTCAGACCTGAGATGTTATATTATTTACTGAACAGAGCTTCTTAAGATGCAATTTTTATTCTATTTGTGAAAACACGGGGGAAAAAAGCAGACATCTCTGGCACTAAGAACACTTTATTGAGACTACTGAGATTGAGACTAGTAGCTGTAATCTAAGAAATGGTCGAACTCTGGATGAACTTTTCTACACTGATTGTTTAAAAATACAGTCACATTTCTTTACAGTCTTTGTGGGGGAAAAAACAACACCAACAAAAGAAACGGTTCTTGTCATGGAGGCTCTCACTCATGGTCCATTCATGTTAGATCCACCACTGGTTACAAATTTAACCCTGTAGATACAGGGTTGTTGTTCATTTCAAATTTGAGCTCCACACGATTTGTTTGTGGTGAACATGGACAACGTTACTTAAGTTTTGGCTGTGAATACAAACACTTTTTTATGATTAAAAACAGTGTTTATAGAAAAACAGAAACGGGCTGGTTATTGTGGGAAATGAACCAGTTTTTCTTATCTCCTTTCATAGACTTTTAAGAGAGATCTGTCATATCCCCTTTACATGGAAACGTAATGCATGAAAGAATTACCATACGAGACATCACTAAATATTAACCAGAGATTTATTTTCTGTCGTAAATCAGACTGGTTCACATCTAACCTCTAGAGATAAATTCTTTTTGGCTCCTCGTTCTCACTCTATACCTCAATTACATGGACTTGTGTTTCACTTTGGGAAAACAGCCAAAGCTTTGTCAAGATTATGTTACACAGACCTTTTCACACGAGAGCAAAGAACTGGAGATTAAATGATGTGAGCCTGCTGGCTTGTGTCTTTGAACTGTGTGAATATGACTGCGTGTCACTCCTACCGGGAGATGGTGTTGTGACAGTTTCAGTGGAACTTTTAGAGCTCTGTTAAACACAGACCCTCCTTTTCCTGTGATGGAATTCCTTTCAACAAAAATAAAATTCCCAGGCAATCCCTATAATTAGAGCGCCCCTCCTCTCTAACAGCAGCTAACAGTAAGTGGATTATGGATTTGGAAAAGATAATTAATAGGGAAGCAAAATCCCTGCTGAATGTACTTTGAGACAAATGTTATTATATGTTAAATATGTTCTTATTTCTTCAAGAAAATATGTATTTGTTTTCTTTTTTTATTATAGGCATAAAAACCTTCTTGCCATTTTACTAAAATGCTCACCAGAACACCTTTTCACACAATTATCAAAAGTGGATAAACTACATACAATTAACTGGAGAACAAAGTACATTTCGTGGCAGTTTTTTCTTAGAAAGGACAAAAGTGTGTAGTAGAAGACTAATTGGCTATAAATCCAAAGTAACCTCTCAGAATTGATAGGTTTGCTTTTCATCCTATTTTCTTGACGGTTACATCATATGCTATATGATGTATAATAAACTCACAACTATTATGTTTGCTTACCATAGTCAACTATATATTCAACATTTTTATTGCCCAAGGAGGGGCAGACATGGGTGCATTACCCCTTTCAGTTCTGCCATGACAGAAGCTCTGCACCTTTAGATAATCTTTACTTAATACTGGACTCTTTTGTACTTAAACGTTTAATTGTTACTATTGACTCTTTGCAACTACACCACTTGAACAGTTTGAGGCGCCATGATGGTAGTATTGAATGGAGTGACTGATTGTTTTCCCAAGTTGTTTCTGCCAGTGTAGCCATGTCTTCTATTTGTTGAGGTCAAGCTAATTTACCCATGGAAGTAGCCCAACCAGTTGGGACTCATAGACAGCGGTATTTACAAAAGTTGGATTTAGGCAGTTTAGAAAACACCTCATACCTTCTTCATCCTGATGTGTTTGTTGAGTTGATCAAATTACTGACTTTGCCTCAATTTATGCCACATATCACTATGTCATAAACAATTTTCTCCTTACACCAGATGGAATTACTCTCAACAAAACCTCTAGAAATAAATCCTCTTTGGCTCCTCGTTCTCACTCTATACCTCAATTACATGGACTTGCGTTTCACATTGGGAAACCAGCCAAAGCTTTGTCAAGATTATGGAATCTTGACAAAGCTTCCAAAGAGAACATGCTAGGCTACATATGAAGAGGCAAAAACTGGGCCATCTTCTCCATGGTTGCTGATGATTAGACCTTCACCATAATGCTATATTTGATTGCATCTTACTGAGCTTACTAACTTAAGTATATGATGTTAACTTTTTCATCTTGTAAAGTGTATCAAATACACCAAGGGCTGCCAGTCCTTAGGATTGATGGCTGCTTTCCATCATTGTCTTACTTCATCAAAAGGTTTACGATAACATGACAAGTTGGGTCTGCATCCTTGACCCTTGACTCTGTGATTATTTTTGCAGTGAAGTCAACTAAATGAAAGAGATATTATCCTACCAACTGTCTGTTTTATGACAAGCTTTACAGGAGTTACGTGTGCTCAGTATATGTTGATGTCTGTCATGGTGGAGAGGGCTGCTTTCTTAAGAGCGTGACGTCACAGTCAAACGGCCTATAGCAAGTTTTAGGAAAATGCCTGGTTTCATTAGACAGTTGTTAAATAAGGAGATCCTGAAGGACCATTGTAAGGACCCATCTTTTATTTCTGACCAAACTTATCTAGTTTCATCCCAGAAGAAAACCTACAAAAGACTAGGGTGGAGATTTTTCTTCCAGTGGGAGAACCACCCTAAAAGTCCAATCAGAGAATACAATGAGGACAAATGGCCTCCACGCTTTTTTGATTTTTTAAAGAAATTTAAAACCATGTATCTATTTACAATTATGCATTGCTTTGTGTTGGCCTGTCATATAAAATCCCAATAAGATACAATTAATTTTGTGGGTTTAACATAAAAAAGTAAGAAAGTTCAAGAGGGCTGAATGCTTTCGCAAAGCACTGCTGATTAGAGGTCTTTAAATGGCATTTTGCTGTATCTGAAGTAATTTTAAAATGTGTCTTTTAGTGATAGGCAGTGTACTCTTAGTCTAATTTTAGACATGTGAAAACATAGAATGGTAGCTTTTAAACTAAAGGCTTTGTTCAGATGGTAAAGAAAGATTTGCTCTGTAGTACTTTTGTGTTCCACATGGTTTTCATTCACCAAGAGTTACTTCATTCTTATAATATAATAAGACATAACAAAAGCACATTTGTAAAAGATTTCTTGTCAAAACTTTGCAGTTTAGTGTGAAAACCATTCGAACGAGCGCATGTAGTTTAATATGTTTCAGCCAAGAATAGAGCTGCTGTGTCTCACTTGCACTTTCAATCATTTACCCTCTGCTCTGGAATGTGAGCGGTTTACTCATTTAAGGAATGTCAAGGTTATTGAAGCTGCTTCAGATAACAAGATTAAGGCCTCTGAAAGGAGAAACAATAGACTCTGGATGCCTTTAACCTGATGAACTCTGCTGCGGAGGCTCTTTCTGCAGGAGCTGGTCTAGGCGGGATGAAAGTGCACCAGAGAGAACCTCGCCGCTGTATTTTTAGTACAGCATAGGCCACAATCATCATACTCCTTTGGGCGTGCGGCGCGCAGCTCTTTGGTCACCAAGTTCTTTTGGTTAGTTTCCACAGAAACCAGACGAATGAGTCAACTCAACAAGTTCAGCCAATGAAGCCTTTCAGTTTGGGAAACGAGCCCTGAATTTCCAGCTCACTCCCCATGCGGCAGCTCTGGAAAAATGGAAAAGTAGAGTGTGGGGGAGGGAGCAAACAGTGGCTGCACGATGGCTGTGTTCCCAGTTCTGGTCTTAATCTCCCTTTTGTGCCTCCTTCTTCACCTCTTCTGCTCTCTGTTCTCCCACCAGTTTTTGCCTCTTCATAAATGACTCACTTTTTCACCTTTTCTCCTCCCCTGCCTGTTATCTTCTTGCCCTCCTGATCCCTTTGCCCCTTTGTAGTCATTTCCCATCCATTGCATCAAGCGCACCGCCAGATCAACAAAAGCGAAAACATGTTTCTTCTCAGATATCATTTCCAGTTAAATTTATTGATCCATCACTGCTTGACAGTCTCATTTTATTGGACGAATCACTGTTTAAGTAAAACATTTACTAGTCACTGTTTGGATTTTGATTTCAGGGTTTGATTAGGACCACTTCCTGTGTCCTATCTGCTCAATGTGTTTCCATCATGAAGTGTTTTTTCTGGCAGTTAATGTCAAAATCTCCAGCAGCTTTCATCTTTTGACCCTTTCTTGCTTCTCTCAATCTCCACTTTATTCATACACACATGCAAAACTGTGAAAGAGTAATTGCCACCATCTAGATTGACTTAGACTTGGTTTGATTAAGGTCAGAGTTCATGTTTCAACAATAAGAAAGAGACCAGGAATCCATTGGAGAGTTTCCTAGTCTGACTCCAGTTTGACAGTAAACATCTTTTACTTTTTCAGAAAATATTTGTATGCCTCTGAGAAAAAAGTGGATTTTGGTAAATTTACAACCTAGCAATTATTAATCATAGTGGTGATGGTGTGATGGTCTGGATTGTCCCAAGCAGGACAATGATCTAAAGAAGACCAGTACATCCTCTTGTGACTAGCTCAAACTTCAGTATTGGGAAATGTGGCCAACACGCTTCGTTCAACTCCATTACTAAAACTGCAGACAGACTACAATTCTGAAAACAGCACAGAAAATGTGCATCATTTTTCACAACTTCTTCTGTCTATGTCACACTTCTCCAGTAGCTTGCCATCGTCAGTGTGTGCATGACCATGTATTAAGTTAACCTGAGAACAGGTTGCATTGTATGACACTAAAGCAAAAACAGGAGAAATGTGTAAGTCTGCAAATGCTTTCCCAACGCTGTGCAGTGCCTCCTTTAGACAACCCATTATTTCCTTGTTTTGGCCTCACTGGGAGGAGGCTTAGTGAGCTGGGAGCACTGGATGACTGACTGGCTGGTCACACCCTCCAGATGTGTGAGGCAGAGGGAATCACACAGGACGTTTTCTTGTGTGTGGCAGTGGGAGATGATTCATTGTACGTGATGAACTGTTTTATTGCGAAAAGGAAGAGGGATTTAAAACTGTTTTTTTTCTCTTCTTTTTTATCGCAGGTCCCTGACCTGCTAAGATTGACTCGTGTGACTCGGAGAAAGTTCCGACTGATTTCTCAAACAGTTTACATTAACTCTTGACTTGTGTTGATAACAACCACCAGGCTGTTCTTGTTAACATTAATTAAAGGTTTCTGTGAATGACGGCTTATGAAAGCTGCAGACTGGCTGATGCAATTCAACTGCAACACAGATATGTGGAGTTCATCTGTGTTTAACCTCATTTTTTTTGAGTATGTTTGCACCATTTATCGGTGTCGCCACTCTTAAAGATTGTCAGTTTAAATTGATTTGAAACATTTTTATCTGTGTGGGAGACCTGTGGGGGAGGATTTATCTCACAGCAACGTCATCTCATTCCTGAACCAGTTACATATTTACTGATATTGTTACTTGAAGAATAGCTTTAGTGTGCCTGTACACAATGATATGCGCTGACACTGAAAGGTGCTGCAATGCAAAAATTTGTGCATGGTCTTGGAAAAGTAATCCCTCTTTTGAATATTTTTCCCCACTTCTGCATATTAAAAACTTTTAACATCTTTTGTTGACATTTCATGTGATAGGCCAATGAAAAATTGACTTTGGTGAACTATATACCACATTATAATGTTATTCCCTCATAAAAATCATACCTGAAGTGTTGCGTTGATTTCTTCATGCACATTTGAGGAATCCTTGAATTTCCCATGGCAACCATTTGAGGTTGCCTTAATGCTCACTCCTGCAGTGAACCTTCAGACTAGCAGCAGCAACAATTAGCAAACACCTTGTGAAACTGCAAGTCTGCTGAGCTCATCATGCAAACTACTTCTCAGTCCAGTTCTTTTTGGATTAAAAATGTCTTCATTGAGGAGTGAAGCGCATTATGAAGAAGCATTGTTGTTACTGAGTGTTGGAAAGGTTATGAAGTTTTTAGAGAGACAGATTGAAGGCATCAGATACAGTTATGATGCAAAGTCATATTTCTGAAGTTATGTTTGATATGTACAGCATTTTCATAATAACTGACAATAACATAGTGCTATAAAACTGCAGAATGGCAAGAGGTACAGCCTCATCTACCTGACATGTTTTTTGACTTTGGGAAGAAACAAGAGTACCTAGAGAAAACTACAGAAGCACCAAGCTCCAAAACACCAACTTAATAAATAACTAGATTAATATAGGGTTCTAAAAACCACCAGGAAGTAAAATGAGAATGAAGTAAGAAAAGTCAAGAGCCTCTTCTGAAGCCACTTTCAACCCAGGATTCAAACAAGTCATTCATCAATTGTTACGTGTTTTGTAGGAACCAAATAGTTTCACTCCAACCTCAAACATCCAGTAAACAAAAGGGCCTTGAAGTGGAGTTGACCTATGTAGTTCTTGAGATGCACACACAAAAAAGTTGGGGAACTACTTCAATCAAATCTCAAAAATGGTTCCTGGGGTCAGAAAAAATGCAATGCCTCGCTTTGGGATAGAATTAGTAAAAGCATGGACTTTTAAGTAGTTAACAGTGATTTTACTCACTGAGGAGAAAAAACATGCAAGGAATCATAATTACCTTTTTTTTTCCTTGGATTGAGTTTAAGATATAAAGGGAGTTACTGCCTGAAGCAAACCCACCCATTCTGCATAATAGGAAGGGAAAAGCTCCCGTCGAGGCCCACTGAGGGTACCAGGCTTGCCATAGAGATCTGTACTTTGTTTTTCTCCTCCTATGTCTAACAAACCCTTCATCTCTCTAGCATGAAATTCCTCTCTTTTCAGTTTTGCATTATTAGCATCTTATTGGGAGACCATAATATAAAGCATATGGATTCATGTGATAACAGAGCCCACTAAAAGTCATTTAGATAATCAGAAAAGACAGCTTTATGATCATTCCCATAATGGCATTTGGTGGAACTGCTTCAAGGACTCCCTATAGCATACAGCCACAAATACTTAACCCAACTGGAACTGGAAAAGTTAGTGATTAGCAGAAAACTAAGTGCAGTAGTTTGTAAGTATAGTCATCATCTTTTATCCAAACATGTTCCCAGCCAATAAATTGTCCCCGTTTCTCTACATCTGCATGAACAGCTCAGACTCAGTGTTATTTATGCCTGGATTCAGCTGAGGCTGGAAAGGGGTTATTTGTTTTGGACGTTTCACGGGGGTTTAGACTGACTGATATGAACTCAAATAAACAGAAAGCGACAGCAAGACCTCACTGACCGCTACCAGCATGGCATGGGACTAAAGGCTGTTGGCCGATAATCAGACAAGGCGTAGTACAGGAGGTCAGAGGGAATTTCTCAGAAGTAGAAAGAATTTCCTGTAGTCAGTGTCGACTTAGATGTGTAGAAGGAAAAGGAAGGGCACCAAAAACCAATTAGTGTGTATGGAGAGGACATTTCTTCTTGCATCCTCATTCTTGTTTCTTAATTTGTGTTGATTTCAGTGATTCAACATAAGGATTCAGTTCATGTGAAATTTTTAATAAATGAAAATACTTTTCACACTCACCCAACTTAACTTCTACCTTTGGGAAACAGCACTGACAAATAATAAATAAATCTTAAATTCACTCTACTTTGAACTGCAGCTACCTCTAAAAACATTGTGTGTTAGGTCTTCAGTGATAATTTATATTATATACGTATGTTGTTTGGTGCTATGGTTTCTTGGTTTAGTTTTTTGCTCTTTCTCCATGTGTAGAAGCAGACTTAGAGTGTTGACTTGTAGTCTTTCCAATCTTCTTTCTTTTCGCTTATCTTCTTTTCCTTTAAAAATTTCCCCCATGACTTTTTTTCTGAGTCCATTATATTTTAAATAAACTCAAAACAATTTTTAACTTCTGGACAACACACATAAAAAAGCTAAAATATCTACAGTCTGTCTACATATGGAAGAAGTTCAGATATTTCTATGATGGTCCATCATTTGAAACAATAGGTCTAAACTTGTGAAGGTTCTGGACAGCCAAAATAAGACCACATCAAAGTGCTTTTAAAACTCATCAAAAGCACCAAGAAGAAGTCACACACATGATTTTCAGTTTTTATTTTCAGGTTTTACTCTTTATGATGTTTTGTTATTACAGGGTTTGTTCGCTGGATTTAACATCCTTGCTTTGTGACACCACTTTCCCATCCACCAGAGTTTGAGTGACTGTCACCACTTTAGTCTGCACCTTCTTTTGCTCAAGGGCATCCTCCAGTCTATTGGATTGAAAAAGAAGAGAAGAAATACTGTTAGTCATAGCTTACAGTTAAATATGATGTTTTGATACTTTAAGGTAAAGGCAGCCTTGTTAAAATTCAGCATCTGAAATGTTGCATTGACGCAGAAGAATCCTTTTTACTTTCCCTATCAGTGGTACCTCATCAGCCTTTGCATGAAGCTTTTTTAAATTAGATATGCAAAGTCATGTCTCGGCTGAACAACTGCTTGTTTTGTGTGGTTATTCACCCAGTGCTTTCATCACTTGCACCATCTGCACCTTTGCAACTTGCCCATTGTGTCTCTTCATACTCACTGTAAGTCAGCGCCTCCATCCAGCAGCCTCCTGTACTCGGCGATCTCAGCCTCCAGCTTCACCTTGATGTTCAGCAAGTTTTCGTACTCTCTTGAGTTTTGCTGGATGTCGGTGCGGATCTTAGCTAGCTCTTCCTGCAGCCTCAGGATGATCGCATTGTACTTCTCCACCTCCATGTTATACCGCATCTCAATGTCACGCAGGGTGGCCTCCAAGGCGGCTTTCTGTCAGAAAACGACATCTCAGCTTAGATAAGAAGAATATTACATGTTAGGGTTTGGTGGGTGCAGTGTAATAGTTAGCTTGCCATGAAATGGTACCATTGGGTAATAAAATCAGTATTTTGATTTCTCAAAAGCTTTATGGTTGGAGCTAGAACACTACAACCTCTCACCTAGTTTTGAATTTTTATTTAGATAAATGTTAAATTCTGGCAAAGACACTTTTTTGAATAGATCAAATTATCTATGTTTACCCTCAAAAAATGTCAAAACCTTTTTAAGGAGCCTATCCTCCCTTTATCCTGTAGGTCTAATCACTGTAAGTAAGCGCCTCCATCCAGCAACCTCCTTTATGCTGTAGGAAGCTGCAAACTACATTCAGTAGTTTGTCACTATTATTTGTAAATTCTCTTGTGTGAATAATATCATGTGAAATCCCATCCCATGATGGCATTATAAGAGTGAGGATTCCATAAAGTGATTGTTACCAAACTGAGTGAGGATTGAAGTTCAATGTCCAAGGCTTGTTGTCTCCTCCTAGTTTCGCTCATCGTTGTCGTGGCCTCCTTCAGAGCTGTCGAGCTCTCAGTCACCTGGACCTGCACCTCTGTGATCTTAATACAAAATAAAATACATGTAGTTTCTACAAGTAATACTTCAAAAATACATAATTCAGTAACTTAAAATCTGCCGTCAATTTGTAGCTTTTGAGCTGAATTTTGTTGTACCTGAGATTCATGCCATGCTTTGAGTTCTTCCTGGTTCTTGAGTGCTATCCTCTCATACTTCTCTCTCATTTCCTCCATTATTCTGGCCAGGTCGTGGCCTTTAGGAGCATCAACATCCACACGGACGCCAGCCTGTGCAATCTGGGCACGCAATTCATTGACATCCTGTTGGGGAGGAAATAGTCAGGGAGTGATTTCCTGAAAGGTTAGACAGGTCATCCTATGCGAAGAAGTTGAGAAACAAGCGAGTTGGCCAGAATGTTGGTTCTTTTGCACCTGAGTAATGTTGAAATGCATCCATGAAATTCTCCTTGAACAGTTGTTCTCATCTCAATACTCATAAAAGCACTTACATCCTCATGGTTCTTCTTCAAGGTGATCAGCTCTTCTTTTAGAGACTCAATGTCCCCTTCGAGGTGCATACGTGCGACATTAGTGTCATCCAGAAGCTTCCTGAGTCTGGCAACGTCAGCCTCCACAGTCTGCCTCATGGACAGCTCATACTCCATCCTGTGAATGCATTCCTTAAGTCAGACAGGTTCTTGATTCCCGGAGTAAACTTTCATTTTGAAACCAACATTAAATAACTCACTTGACTCTGAAGTCATCTGACGCCAGACGTGCATTGTCAACAGCAATTGCAAGATGGGCGTTGCCTTTGACCATGTCAAAGATCTGAAAGGTTTGAAGAAAATAAAATTATTTTATTTGTAATGGAACTGTTTCTTTTCCAATGACTTTTATGTATTTTCAGTTTTCAAGTAACTTCCATCACAAAATGTAGCTGAATTATGTCAAGTCAATCGCTGACCTATAATAGGCAATAAATTTTGGTTGCTGCAAGGTTTATCATCACACTGAGGTCGTAAATGTTTACAAATCAGTGCAGATAACCAGAACCTTTGTAGTGCATAAGGTGTAAAGTGACTTAGCCACAATTGACTGTTGCCTGAGCCTGAAAGGACATTTACAAGGTTTCACATGAAGTAAAACTAAAAAGACATTTCAATGCGTTATCTTGCCATAGGAACTCACTCCAGTTGTTAAAATAAAGCACTGAGGCTCTTAAAGCTCAGTCCAGATGACTGGCATAGGTCTTGTGATTTACTGGAGAACTGCCTTGGATACAACTCCCCTCTTGGCTGTTCACTATAGGAGCTATGTACCACCAAACAGAATAACAGTTAACGAAAATATATAGATGAATGGATGGAGTGTTTTGTTACTTTTGTTATTTCGTGCTATACCATAGTGCTATGACATGAGTAATTTATCTGATAGAGGCCCGGGGAGTGTCTTCTTCCAATCAGAACAATGACTACTGAGTAAACCTTATAAAACACCCATGTACAGGGGTTTTAAGAGAGGGGTAAAATGTTACATAAAAGTGTGCGCTATCCGTTGGTTATCGTAATAAAGCTTTTTGCTCACCTTGCCTTTCAGCTCTGCGATGATGGCATAGTACTTGCTATAGTCCCGTCCTTCCAAAGGCCCTCTCTTCCCAATGACATCCCTAATCTTGATCTCCAGACTTTTGTTGGCCTTCTCTAGATTCCTAACCGTCTCCAGGTAGCTGGCAAGACGGTCATTCAGATGCTGCATGGCAATCTTTTCATTTCCAATTGCCAAGGTTCCAGAGGCTGACTCAGAGGATTGGTAGTCGTACCCCCCACCGAAGCCGCTGCCAACCCGAGTGGAATATGAAGCGGTGGAGATCCTGGTTCCATGACCCCCAGCACCTCCGCTTACGCTGTAGGCATACCCTGTTGCCGGTCTGCCAGAGGCACTGGAGTACCCAAGAGTTTGGGAAGACTGGCGTCTATACAGAGACTCCATGGCTAAGAGAAGTTTGCTGATCAATCAAAGGGAAAATTGACACAAGTTGGAACAGACGAGCTGGCAGCCGAGAGTGGAAAACAGAGGAGGTGTTTGGGGGTCTTATATATCACCGAATACCAGTACTCCTCCCTGCCACTCCTCTTCTATCTTTATTACATTTGTACCGTTGTTTAGACTTTGCCCCTTTAAGGCAATATATCTATAAAAGACTAAATGTGTGCTGACTTTTCATGTGTAGTAAAGAAATTGTATCCATGGAAACTGGGAGACAACAGGAAGTGAGTCTCACATGTCGAAATTAATGGCAAAAATAATGTTCAGGGTACCAAATGTGTGTATTTTCGCCATCTGAAAGCCGTAAATTACTCGTGTTTGGGGAACAGCTTATAAATTCATCAGTTGCTTTAGGAAATGTTTTTTCTTCTTTTTCCATCTGTAAGAAACTATGGCTTGAAACCAAATGCCGTATTCATTTGGGAGAGGACAGATCAAGGCTAACATGATTTACACTAGTAGGGCCTTTTTATTCAAAATGAAAGTGGAAGAGTTTATTCTGGCAGAGACATGTTACTAAAAGACCAAGAAAAACAGGCCCTTTGAGCCATCTGGCACTATCTTTACCCAAACATCTGTTCTCTACTTTGGAGGCTTAAGAGCTCTTAAAAGTTAACCTTCCTGCAATTGTTCGATTTTTACTTTTGCAGTATGAATCTCCACAGAATTGGTCTTATGGAAAGTAAAAGCAGAGAGCATCAGTGTACAAAGTGAAGGATGTGATGCTTATCATACAGGAAGTCTTAAGAGGCCCATTTTTTATTACGTTCACTGTTTGCTTACAATTGTAACTCCAAGCAAAAGACCCTTTGATGATAGTCTGGAAGAAATAACACAGTTTGATATTCAGATTTTCCTCAAAAGGACTTTATTGAAATGTTTAATCACCACCGAGCAGCAGGCAGACCAAATTGGGAAAAAGGAAAACCAAAGACACAAACATGTATTTTGAAATTGCTTTTAAATGGACTCTTTTCTTCTTGGACTTCTTGGAAATTTTTCTCAATTTGTTTGTTTCTTGATAGATTGACAAATCTACCAATTGCGAACTGTTATAAACATCTAAAGGACAGCAAACAATGACATAAATAAACCAAGATTAAATAAATAATGGATGATTTGGTTTTCCTCTCATCCAATTTCCATCAGCCTCTGCAACAACCGTTTGACCTGGGTGTGAAGTTTAACAAAGAGCTTCAGATCTTATGAATATCTCTGAATATAAAATTTGATAAATTTATAAAAACGAATACTTTGCTAACTTTTTTTTTTTTTTTAGTGTTGTTTTGCGTTTCAGTCGCATGCTGTGATTAAAGGTTCTTCGTTTCTGTGCTGGAGGAGACCACTTTCCCGTCCACCAGGGTCTGTGTGACGGTCATTACTTTGGTCTTGGTCATTGTTTTCTGCTCTTCTATGGCATCCTGAAGCCTAGAGGAAAACATAAAATTTCCGTTAGTCTCTACAAATTTGTTGAAGTAGGGTTTTTAGATGGTTTGTGCAAGAATTTTACTCACTTGAAGTCTCCACCGTCCAGCAGCCGCCTGTATGTTGCAATCTCGGCCTCCAGCTTCATCTTTGTGTTCAGCAGGGCCTCGTAATCCTGTGACTGCAGCTGGATCTGGTTCCTCAGCTGTGTGAGCTCCGCCTCCAGGCCCAGGAGAACAGTATTAAGGGACTCTACCTCCATGTTGTAGCGCAACTCCGTGTCCCTCAGCGTACCCTCCAGAGAGGCTTTCTGTAAGGACAATGAAAGGTTTAATAGGGTTTACACATTTACAGCTTACTCTGCAGTGACAGTGATCATCAGAGTGTAAAGCTTGTGTCAACAATGTAAAGGCAAGCAACCTGAAGAGAGTGTGCTGACTTGGACATTGTTGTGAGAGAGGATAAGCTTGTGTTGAGGTTAATGAAGTATGTGCTGACAGCAGGCTTCTTACCAGGCTCTTCTGTGACTCCAGTTCAATCTCCAGGGTTTGTATCTGTCTGCGCAAGTCGTTCACCTCTGTCTGGGCACCCTTGAGGGCCTCTGTGTTCTGTGTCACCTGTGTCTGAACTTCTACAATCTGAAATTAAAAGATGTGTTAATCACTTGATAATTGATAAAAGGAGAAAAGCTTTCTTGAGTGAAGACAGCTTTTTTTAAAAAATCGCTTACCTGAGATTCATGCCACACTTTCAGGTCCTCCTGGTTCTTCTTTGCCATCTTTTCGTACTTAGCCCTGATTTCTGCCATGATCTGGGCCAGATCTTGACCCTTTGGAGCGTCGACATCTACGTGAACACCAGACTGGGCTATCTGGTTACGAAGCTCCATGACTTCCTAAAAGAAACACAAAAATGGACACAAGTATTATTAGTAAACCTTAAGACTGTAATAATGAGACCAGCTCACAAACCAATACTTGATGTGAATAGGACAAGATTCTAGCAATATTTCTGGGAAAACTGAACGTCTTTATATTTTTACAAACAATATAAGGCCTATGATAGGAGTTCATCCTCCAAACAGTGGATAGCTGGTTCGAACTCCCACTCTGTCCTTCTTGTCATTGTGTCCTTGGGGAAGACAGTTCGCCCACTTTGCCTACTGGTGGTGGTGAAAGGGCCCTGCGGTTGTATGGTAAGCTACAACTACATTCACACTACCATATGCAGTGTGAAGCGGAGTCCTCTGACTTGATAAAGCGCTACACAAGTACAGGCCATTTGACATAGTTTATGCCTTCTTGTTTGCTCAACTACCCACCAAGCAATAGATCCTCTATGTAATTTACCTGTTCTGTAAGGTCAATTAGATTTTCCAGCCCAAACATTTGTAATAGGTTAATATATTAAAAGTTTTATGAATCTCCAGTGGTGTTTTAGACAATGTGAAAGATTCCGTTCAGTGTAGACTTTTTCAGTTCAAATCTGATGAGATTTCAGGGGATTGAATGAAGTCCAGACTCAAAAAACATTGAAGATGCACTCTTTGTTGTCAGTATGAGCTACAGAGGTGAGATTTAAGTAGCAAATAGCCCATAGCCAATTCATTATCACAATACAAATCCTAATACCAAGAAATAATACCAAAAGACCTAATACCAAAGACCTACCGCCTGCTAAGATGGTCTTAAAGCAGTCAGTCCTCAAGGGCCGGCATCCTGCATGTTTTAGTTCTCTCCCTGCGGTAGTAACAACCTTTTCAGCTTGTCAATGTTCTTCTTAGGCCTTCTAATGAGCCATCATTGGATCCAGGTGCGTTAAACCAGGGAGAGAACTAAAACATGCAGGATGCCGGCCCTCGAGGACCGACTTTGGGCACCACTGTCTTAAAGTGAAGGGCTTGGTTCAAGGCTAATGTCACCAGGTCTTTACTGTTCAACTCAAGACAACTCAAGTACTGCTTCCTCTCTTACTACAAAATTAGAGTTCTGCAGTAGAAATCCAGGATCACCCGCTTAAAGCATACATCTTTACATTCAGGGCACCCAATAATGGCTTAAACGTAGTACGAACAAAGTTACGTACCTACAGCAACATGCGGGCAATTCACCACACAGACATCACTTTAATAACAAATATCCAAGCATTTTTTTAGATATCCTAGTTTATGTTTTGCTTGGTTTATTTTTCATCTCAGTTAACCAAGAGTTATTTTCATTTTTGATCTTGTTTGACTTCTCAAAAATGCACAAACAAATCAATATTTAACTTACTGCAAATCAAACACATTGGATGTCTGGTGAACTATGACCTGTCTGTGACTCCTGGCCTCCTCTAAGCCATAATCATATGCTATGGCCAGATAAATATACAGGAGCCATATCTAAATCTTTGTCTGGGCACGTAAATAGTTAGTTTAATACTTTCCTCAGTAAACAAATGGCTGTGTTTTGGCTTCTCTGCTCGAATCCCAATCATTTTAATTCTGCGGTGCTGTCTGTTTCCAAGTATGGACTGTAAGGAATTTTATGATGAGGCTTCCCACAGAATTCACACATAGATATTTTAGATGTCTTAGTGTATTTAAACGTGGAGTTTTCTCACGCCTGTTTTTAAGAACGCCCTGCAGACCGATAAGCTGACCAAATGACATATTTGTGTGCTTTAGGTAAATAGCTACAGTAGGAGTTACTAAGATGAGCTTGTGTGCAAATATTTATCCAGGTACCTCCAGGGTGTGGACCTTTGCTCAAGTGTTTTCAAGAGTATTTCTTGAAGTATGTTTGTGCAGTGCGGTAGCATAACTGGAATAGTGTTGGCTTTAAACTCACATTTTCATGGTTCTTTTTGAGGTGGATGAGCTCTTCTTTCAGGGCTTCAATTTCACTCTCCAGGTTCATGCGACTCAGGTTGGTGTCATCGATGAGTTTCCTCAGTCCGACGATGTCAGCCTCCACAGACTGACGAATGGCCAGCTCAGACTCGTATCTGAAAAATACACAACCCGAACAGCATATCAGATAATAAATTATCAGGAATATCTTGTGTTATGGAACTCTGTCATGTAGTCAAGGATCAAATCTTCTGTGTTTGTTTCTTTAGGACTGAATGTACACAAATTTTAGAGCTCAGCATTCAGTCCTGCTGCCGCTAGCCAGCTGTGTTTGCTTACGTCTATGACACAACTGTAGCGTCTCATCAGCTTATAATGCAAGGGTGCTGATTTATGACTATGAGACAAATGACTGCCTCCTTAGATCATGACAGGATTTATTCGTTGCACTACCCAGATCCATTCTGTAGTAAAACAGGGTGTGTGCCCATAGATGTCTGCCTTTGTGTTTTACAATATTAGCGGTATAGCAGGCGGGTCTTACTTTACTCTGAAGTCATCGGCTGCCAGACGAGCATTGTCGATGTTGAGAACCAGTCGGGCATTGTCGGTGGTCGCATCAAAAATCTGGAAAATGTTAACAGAACAAATTTTAATACATCTTAGAGTTAAAGAAACAAAAGACACTAAAATTACTCAAAAAAACAGATACCACTTATCCTATTCAACACAATAATCTGATTTGTAGGTAGTTTTTCATGTTGCATATGTTAATTTGAAACTAGCTAAGCTAAGCCAAGCTAAGGACTGATTAAAGTTAAAAAGTATTATACCTACTCAGAGCTAACTTAATGCTAGGAGGAGATTTACAACTATCTTTGATAAAATTGCTATATAAAAGGCTTTAACTAACATTGATAGGATTTTCATAGCCAAGCTTGTTTTCACAGCCAAGGTTTGCTAGTTAGCCAAGCAAACCTTGGCTAACTATCTGGAAGTAGCAGTACTCAACTAGCTAAATATGACACAATTTTTAAATGGTCCTGCAATATCTCCTTGATAATTGCTTTTGAAAATAGTATTAAAACCTTAATATGTTCCGATTAGAAACTCGGCTTAGAAGGTAATGTAAAAAAATAATAAAAAGTTTTAGTTTTTAACACCTGTTTATGCTAAGCCAGGCCAGATACCTGTTGGTAGCAGCAATAGAAGTTGCTAAATGTAAAACATGAGACACATTTTTACAACTGTACTGGTTTAACTCTTTGAGAAATATTGAAAACTTAAAAATATATTCCGACACAACAAACAAAACATCAACTTTAAACTAAAGGATCATAAAATTTGCTTATTTCATAAACCTATAAATGGATTAGAAAGAAAATGTCACTGCCTGTTGGTACATTCAGGGACAGTAGAGTTAACCACTTTTAAAACCAGATGGTTTGCTTTAGCAGTCACGGTAAGGTTGATAAGGCTGGCATGAACAGCAGGTAGGCATCCAGGTGACAAAGTCCATGAGCCAATAAAAAACTGCCAGGCAGCTCTTCTGCTCCGGAGAGCAGGATCTATCCTGCTAACATTTGCATGACCCAGGTGGTGATTTGGTAGTATTGTGTGTGTGTGTGTGCGTGTGTGCGTGTGTGTGTGTGTGTGTGTGTGTGTGCTTGTCCAGTCTTGTGATTGTGCGTGTTTGTGGGTTTCTCCATAGTTGACTTTGTGTGTTGGTCTGGCTTAGCTTTGCTGTGACAGTCACTGTTTTCTCAGACTGAGGTGGGAGAACACTAACTGAGCAATTTTCTGTTTTAAGCATGACAAAAAAATAGCCAACTATTACTCCCCAATGTGTGTTTATATAAACTTTGCTCCCTTTATATTTGTAAAGCAAACCCAGTTTAATAAGGTATTTCCTGTTATGTGATTTGAAAGATAAACCCCTTTATATAATTTTTTGCTTCAGATTTTAAAAAAAGAAATTACATTTCTGCTGGCCTTGATTCTTCTGAACTGCTGCTCAAAGGGTTAGAACAAAAGTACTTTTTGGCTTTCCTAATACTGAAGGAACCTAGCCAACACAAATGAAATGGTTTCATTAGATAAAAACTCCTTTGACTCGTTCTAATGCCCTCTTTTTATAGAATATGAAGTAAACATCTGTAAACCATCTACTTCTAGCTCATTACTTATTTGAGTGGGAGACTTATTAGTAAGATCTTGGGCTGGCATACAGAAGTTACAGAGATTGTCATCTCTTGACATTCCCTTTTCTGTGTGATCTGCCTTTTTTCTGCTATTGTTCAGCTAGATACAATGAAAGAAAATGATAGTTGAAACTGTAATGAATGGGTCTGGAAGTTCACTTTTAAGGTTGGACTTTTTCCACTTTTGTTATGCTTTGGTTTCCTGTCTGTGCGATCGCTGATGCTGTTACATTCCTCCTCCATACTGTTTCCGGTGGAGACTTTGGGCCCCTCTGGCATTCAGTGTAGGAATTTATATTAAAAAAAATGCTTTGACGGATGTAGGAGTTGCATTTTAATAAGAAACAAGAGCTGTTCAATAGTTTTATCACATTTGTAATGTTAGATATTGCAATTTTTACTGTACTCTTTAGTCTTGATTGATTTCTTTTGAGGTCAACCCATCCCAAATCTTTCATTTCCCCAACATCTTATTGTGGTTCTCCTCTTTATGTGATGGACTCCTCTAGTCTATCACATATTTTCTTTGCAGCACTTCTTAATAAACACATTCCCATGTCTGCCCATTTCATCCCCATTTCATCCCCCACCCTTCCCTCCTTACCTTCTTCCTCAGGTCATCAATGATGGCCTGGTATTTGCTGTAGTCTCTGAAGTCAGGTCCGCTCTTCTCCAGGGCCTCTTTGATCTTTATCTCCAGCTTGTGGTTGGCCTTCTCCAGGTTCCTCACCGTCTCCAGGTAGCTTGCCAGTCGGTCATTCAGGTTCTGCATGGCGAACTTCTCATTGCCCATGATGTCTGCGCTGTTCCCGCTCACCTG
The DNA here is from genome assembly GCA_903067095.1 of Girardinus metallicus. NCBI lineage: Eukaryota > Metazoa > Chordata > Actinopteri > Cyprinodontiformes > Poeciliidae > Girardinus > Girardinus metallicus. The sequence continues at coordinate 29,238 of CAEGAE010072895.1, forward strand.
GACGCTGCTGGAGAACCCCCCGGCCCCGGCGCCACCTCCCATCCCGGCTCCCAGGGAGCTTCTGTAGCTGGAGGACACGCTGATGCGGGAGCCACCAGCACCGCCGTGGATGGACTGGGCCTTGTAGACAGGAGCGGAGGTGCGGGTGATGGACATGGCAGGGGCCCTGCTGCTGGTAGAGGAGCGCATGGAGTATGCAGTTTGCCTGGTAGTTTGCATGGTTGCTCTAGAGTGCTGAGACTCAGTGAGACAGACTGTGAGTCAAAGAGAGAGAGAGAGAGGCTGAGCGGGCAGAAATTGGAGCTCACAGACAAGCGGCAGGAGGAGAGGGGGAAGCCTTTTAGAATATATAAGCGCGTGGACCAACAGGTCCGCCCCTCAGTCCACCCCTTAATGTCTCCTCCCTGTTTTCCAAACAGAGGTACTCAAAACCACATCTTACATTTCTCAGCTCTCCTGAGGGATGTGAAAAAAAGTTTTGTAGGAAATAATTGACAATAATAGTTGGACATTTAGTGTAAAAAAAAACCCAACAAAACTCGACGCTTGTTTTAGTTTCTTATTTAATCATCACTGCATTATTGATTTGGAAAGAATTTTAACATGATTGATGCTTTCTCATAACGGCATGCATCGTACCAGTTACAGATGTGAATATAGAAAATACTAATTAAGAAAGAATGTTACCACCAAGTTAATATGAATGATAATTTGTTGGATGATGCTATAGATGACTATAAAATTAAGTTCATACTTCTACACTGCAAAAGCACAAAATTATGCCAAGTATTTTGGGTCTTGTACAAATAATTTAATACACTTGAAATAAGACAAAACTAACTCACAAGATATGAGTTTATTTTAAGTCAATAATTCCTTAGTATTGATGAAAAATTACTAGTTCCATCGGGATAATATTTCACTTATAACATTGGAAAAATATCTTGTTATAAGTGAACTAATCTAATCTAATACTTTTTCTGTTTATATAATTTAGTTTACTTTTGTATTAAACTACTTCCAATAAGGTCAAACTAATCTAGTCCAAATATGCTGGAATTACAAAAACTCACTTTAAATGTTAAAAAGGTGTCACTTAACAAGCTAACAACAACCATGTTATTACAGTGTAATGTCACACACCCTCCACTCTAATTTGAGGGAATTTTACTCACCTAATTTCATCACCCCACGCAATGGATGGATGAGGTCATGTCACTAACTGTGAGACAACTATTTCAAATGAAACAAGCAATTACACTACATGTCATCAACTGATTTATACTTATCTCTTACTGTGACATCTTAAACTGTCTGAAGAATTGCATCATGTCTGACAAATTAATCCAACAGAAACTCTAATGTGTGTTTGAAGCATAGTTTTGTTCCAGATGTTATGTGCAACACTGTTTGTTGTCTGTCTCGCAGAGCCGGATGTCTGTCCGAATGCCCCTCACCCCTTTCCATAAAGGATACGGTAAAACAAAGGAACAATTCCACAGACGGTTAGTAGATACCTGAGAACAATGCAGCAGTAAACATATTTCAGGGGCCCTCCTGCTGCTTCTTAACACAAGCACATTCCATAGACTCACTAAACTGCTTGGCCTCTAGCAGAGATTAAAATCTGATGTGCTATTGGGGGTTTTGGGCCTCTGCAGTTTTTCCTATAGTGCATGTTTGAGGGCTATAAAAACTGAGTGTTTTACCTGCGTGTCAACACTGTTTGAAAATCACTTCAAGCTATTAAGCAATGATAATACTTATGATTTGGAAATAGAAATGTCTTCCCACACATTGTGTGATGGGTTGGTAAAAACTTGTCCTAAGAAAACATTTTAGCTGAACCATTTTACTTTTCAGTCAAATCTTTCCTTAGTTTCTTTTTTTTTCATGAAGAAACATGCAGCCGGATATTAAAACATGAGGTCCTCCTGTTTAAATTGAAACCATTCTTGTGCCATTATTGAGAATGAAAACAAAACAGATTCCTGTAAAGCAAAACCATGAAGTCGGTGCATGAGAAAATGTTTTGAAAGGCGATGTAATAACACCACAGCCAAAGACAAAAGTTCGATTCTTGTCTTTATTTAGGAGCAATTAGAGTTGCTAAAAGTAGTAAGGGGATGAATTAAAGATTAAAAAAATTACTTTTTTAAATAGATGATTATCAGTTTTCTCTCAGTTTTCAGACAATAGCGACATCAGTCACGCTAGGTCCTTTAACAGAGAAGCATTTAGTGCATTTCTTTGGTTCATTTTGTCTGGTCTGTAAGGCTGCCACACCTAGATCAAAACAAACATTAAGGGAAGAGGAAGATAACGAGTGTAAAAGAGATCATGCTGTGATGAACGGTGGAGATTAGCCTGACTCTATAAGCTTTTCTTTGTGGCAAAGAGAGGGGGTTTAAAGAGTCTTTTAAGAGAATTACAAATCGGCTTTTGTTTCAATATTTTTAGGTATGTTTATTTATAATTATTTTTATTTCACTTTTATTTTCAGTCTTTTAAATATAATGTTTGTTGGGAATCTGCACTTTATAAACAGATAGTACCAAAAGACTTTAAAGGCTGGCTTGTGCTTTTGCCCTTTTGTCCACTCAGGTACCTACAAAAAGACACTGTAATAAATCATTATTAGGACAAAGTTTATAACTTATTATTTTAATTAATTAATTAAATAGATTTTAATGCATTAAACATTTTTTACGCAGTTACATTTTTTATTACTTACAAAGATTGATAACTCCTCACACATGATGAATATTCATGTAATGGAAAAAACTTTGCGGTCTAAAATAGTGAATTGAACATTTTGATTTTTCACTCTCACTAAAATCTGTCCTCACAGCAACAGTCCCTCAGTAAAACATAATGTGTGGTAAAGCAGAAAATCTTGTCTTATTTTTTTTTTTTTATTATCTATAAACGACTTTAAGATGAGACATACAAACGTAGTTATCTTTTAAACTATCTCTTGACTCAAAGTGAAGATTAAATAGAAAATCTATTTAATCTAGAATGTCACAAGATAGTCATAACTGATGAATCACAAATCCCGTAAATGAAATATTCACCTAAAAAGGTTATCTCTGTTTTATTTGGACAGTCATGTTTGGTTTCAACGGGAGCATTTGATGGTAATACGACCTAATGCAACCATTTACAACACAATTTGGCTCACAGCTGACATCTGATTGTATGTTGAAACCCTTCTTTACTGGAAAAGGATGCCTTTTCTGGTCCTAGTTGCGTGGGACCGTGGAACTGTTCTTTTCAATAGGACCACCCTTTTTTCTTGGGGGCCTCACATTTGTCTCGAGAACACCCACAGAAAATATGCGAAATCTGAGCAGGCTTATCCGAAACAAAGAATGAATAGTCAGAAATCTCCTTTACAGTTCCAGCCAAGAGACTGTCAAGTTTATAGTCCTGGGTGAAAAGCTGGCTGACCTTTTGGCTGTTTTTCTCTCAACACGTCGTACATTAGCGGCACAAACCATCAGAGGTTATTTCCGTGAGGCTTCTGCTGAAGAAGTGCTTTCACAGAGACTGTCAGTTGTAGCTCACTCACACCTTTCTTCCCTCATTTTCACCCCAGAGCTATTGGATGAGACAGTTTGTCTCTGGGAAGTAGTGCGAGAATACGCAGCACACCTCGCACGGCTGTGTTTCCATTCACAGTATAATTGCACAATTAGACATTTCGAAAATAAATTAGCTCAATGGAAATGCGGCAATTTTGGAAAAATGAAAAGTTTTACCACCAGGATGAGATGCTTTTTTCTTTTGTTCGTATCAAAATTGGTTTATTTCACAAAACTGGAAAGGAAATACTTTTTTTTGTATCCCATGAGTCACATGTTCAATTGGTGCAAGCGACAAAGAAGAACCCAACAAGAAGTAGTTGGAGGATCATGGTGTGGCATGTTTTTAATGACTTATCGCGTGTCACTCCACAATCTCTTCCAGAAGCACAATCGGTACCATGCGAAAATCAACCATTGGCTGATTTGCGCATGTGCTAACAAATACTTCCAAGGAGGGTATTTGCATTTGGTTTTTCTTTTTAAGGCCATTGTAGTTATAAAAGTAGTGTAGAGAATAACAAGAAATGAAGATAAAAACAGCTTCACCGCATTTTGCTAGACTTTTGCTGAAAAAAATTAAATCAAGTAAACCTCTGTGCCGGTGTTAAATGATCAAATGTGAGCAAAGATAGCATGATAAATTTGTTTCCAATGAACACATGTACAGTCCAATAACAAATTTAGTTAATGTCATAAAAAATGCAATTATAAAAATAAAGTTCTTTTTTTGTCTGTGATAAGTCCACCAGAGGGTGCATTGACAATAGCTAACAGTCTCGTGGGCCCAATACACTATTTTCTATTGAATTATAATCTTTGAACTTAAATTATGACATGGAAAATATGTCATCTTATATCAAGTAGCATTTGAATTAATACCAATTGAAATATTAGACTTTGTTGAAGTACGTTTAAAAATAATCTAGAAGTATTTCTTCAGCGTATGCGCAAATGAGCCAAAGGTGACATGCTTCCGTGACAAATTGTGCAGTAACAGCTTGAACAAACTTATTTACGTGTGATTTTTATTTAATTTCTTATTCAAACGAAACACTGAAATTAAGGAATTGTGTTTTTCCGACATTAGCAGAAGATGGACAAAGATTTGCACACATTTGGAATGGAAACGCAGCTGGTACCATTGTAGGATGACAAAGATGTTAAGAAGCTCATGATGACTCACTAGAGGAGAGGACACGCACACACACACCCCCCACACACACACACCCATCCATACGGATGGTGGACACTTGGGTGTAGACAATTTGCAGGTGTGTGGAACATTCCAACCAGGTGCAGTGGCCCACTGTTGAGAAAAGCTGAATCACTGATCAGAGTTCTTTTATCGGCGAACCGTCTGTGTTGGCATTCCAGGATGTTTGTGAGAAAATGACAAAAACAGACATGATGTCACGGAGTGTTTTTCAGATTGTCCTTCTGATTAAAGGGGAAAGCTGATTCCTGTCAGTGTTTGTTATCCTTCATGTCTGTCAGGGCAGATAAGACCCCCAGGTGCCAAATACCAGACAAAGTCACTTTATATGCTTTTTAACAGAGTTTATATGAACAGGGTATGTTTCACAAAGGTGCAAATGAAAGAGACGGCTCAATCTAGTTAAACGTGCCAACTGTTAATGTTGTTTAGCACATGGCTGTCACAGGTTAGATCAGGGTGTTGTCTTAGCTGAAAGGCTCTCTGTTTACAGGAATGGGATGGGATGGACAGATGAGTCAAAGGTCAAGAGTCAGGGGGTCTGCTTAGAGTCAAGCCAGGACATTAAGTATGTGGTCTTCAGGGTGGAACACTGGTCAAAAAAATGACAAATATGTGAAAGTAGGGTGGGATAATCCCATCACATGACAAATGAATTTATAAATTAAGTCAGAACAACAATATGATTAAACAAACAACAGCATTAGAGGAAGTCCAGAAAAAAGCAGCATTTTTTTTTTACAGTTTCTTCTTTTTTATGTTTAAGTCTCTTTTCTTAATAGATGTTTGACTTTACAGACCGTTTTTCTTCTATTATTTAAAACATGTATTACTGTTATATGCCCTAATCATAAACCAATTTTTGTTCAATTAGTTTTACCGTTGGTAAAAACCAAATGAGCAAAAACTGATAAATAATGTAAAATCTACCCCACTATAATGAATGCATAATAAGACATAGATTTTATTGGTTAAACTCTTGTATTGTCACTCTTTTTAAAATGTACTGTTTAAGTTAGATTCAATCAAGTAAAGTTTGTCTGTATAACACATTCCAGCTCGCATGGATGAGTTTCTCTAGAGTTCTCTAATTCTGGAGATGTTCTTCAGCTGATAGAAGGCCGACTTTGTAACTGTCTTTATGTGACCCTGAAGGTTCAGGTCAGAGACCATCACAACACCCAGATTTCGGGCCTGATTTCTGGTTTCTAGCTGTAATGACTGAAGCTGTGTGTTGACTCTACATCATTCTTCTTTAGGTTCAAAGATAATAACTTCAATTTTGTTTCTGTTCAGCTGGAGAAAGTTATGGCGCATAACTGATTTGCTTTAAGCATCTGTTTAGTTTTTAAATGGGTTTAGAGCTGCCTGTTGACATTGTAATGTAAAGCTGTTTATCATCAGCCGTGTATAATTGTGGTAACTAATCTTACTTGTTAAAAACCTGAGCTAGCAGGAGCATGTAGTTATTGTTCTGACCTCCGTGACTTGGTCTGTTGCTGTAATGGCAAATCTCACACAGAACATCTTCCTTTGAAAGCTTTCACTTCATAAGGTTGAATTATTAATCCGCTGAGAGCTGTGAGAGAACCAGTTAACATAAGCCAAGTTAATTCCACCATGGCAACAGGTCTGAAATGGGAATGTCACATGAGATATTAAGAATACCACAAAGAACGTTTTTTACAGTTGCTTCTATAATGACTGGAAATTCAAGGTGATAAGAGAGAAAAGAGGAAAGAAAGTCATACTAAAGTTTAAAAATGCTGAAGCTGCTTGAGTCTGAGGTTAGGGTGGAGTTTGGGAGGTATAATATGTTGAGTGCCTCAAAGTTGAGCGACTTTGGAGAAGGTCTCACTGTGAAAATTATGTGTAAGTTTATTCTGCTTCTACTGGTCCAGGGTTTGTGGTGAAACCATGTTTTTATGAGGGGAGATGCTACGCCCCTCAGAAGGCAGGCACGTAATCTACTCCGCTGAGGTCTGGGTCTAAAAGTGGAGACTTTTCTCTCTCCCTCAGTTTCAGAATGTTTGATGTTGCTGCATTTAGTTTGTTGCTACACAAACTGACTTCAGTAACTTCAGTAACATGAAGTCAACATAAGAAAGCATCATATATTGTTTATGCAGGGAAGAGTTCCAGAAACATTCTCATTGAGAACTTTAACAATTTCAGCAGCACATGTCAACTTGTTTCAATATTTGTAGCTGGACACAGACTCAATTAGAAAAGTAGCTCCTATAATGAGCTCAGCACATGCACAGTTCCATCAGGTGTTTGCTAATGTCTTCTGGTTAGTCTAAAGGAGCTATGGGGGGAAGAGCTGCTCTGTGAGGCAGAAGGAGGAGCTTTGTCCTTGAAGGCGTTGCTAGGCCCATCCAGGCATTTTGCACAGTTGAATGGTTGCCATGGGAAATTAAAGGATTTCTCAAACATGCATAGAAGAATCAAAGCAACACTCTGGGTTTGTTTTTGATGGAATAAGATTGTAGCATGACGTAAAAAAAAGTTGATTTTATGTAATACTCCCCCTTTAAGCAATCAAAATTCATTAGTTGTATTGGACTGTATTTAGGGATCTCATTGTATCAGCCTTTCAAGTCACCTTGATGGATTACTTTGTGTTGCTCCAGCTCATAAATCCCCAATAAAATGTGGCACATGATCATACGCAGCAAGTTCAGCGGGGATGGATGGTATTTGAACTATTTTCAGTCATGTAAAAAAGTCAAGAGTTAAATAAATCACCATATTTAAAGATTTTGCAACACCTTTTGGAACTGAGCAAATCTCTTGACAATTAGTGATGTGTAAAGTTTTCAAGAGTCAAGAGTTTTGTGGATGTTGGATGCAGAACAGAAATGAAGAAACAATGGATGGGAGTGTATTGAGGGAACAGGATGTATTTTGCTCTTAAAGAATGTGTGGGAGACGGCACTGATAGGGTAAAGGTTAATCTAAAGGAGGAAATGCTTTGTAATAAAATCATGACCTGCTGTTCTTGAGCGATTGTGAAATTGTATATTTTATGATTTGAAGTATTGCCGTAGATAAGGATGCTGACAGGCGTGTCAGATGTTGGTAACTACTGTCGGGTGGAGTTTAAATCATTACGGATGAGCAACATTTTTCAAAACAAGCCAAAGCCAAAATCTTACGCTCCACCTAAGTAGGTCCTCTTGCGCCTTCGTGCTAATAACAGTTACAGTTTTCTCTCACTCAGACATTCTTTGCCACGGTGGCTCCTCCTCCCTCCCCACATTCCCGCTCAGTAATTGCTCACAGAATTCCTCCCCATGACGCACGGCGCTCTGGAGACTTCTAAACTTGGTTCTGGCTGTGTTGCCATGGTGATGAGAAAAATTTCTGCCAAATTTTTACTTTGGAAATCGCTCTAGTCAGCCTGTTATTGTACAACTCCTGATGAGGACACGTGATGGAGTTGTGTGGAGCCCGCTTGGCAAAAGCCCACTGTAGTTGACACACCACATTTCACAAGTGTTTGCAACAAACAACCCGCTCTGCAGCGGTTTCTGTTCAGTTCTTCAGAGATCCTCTCTCTGTGTCTGAGCAGCTGGACTGCATGCTTTCAGACACAATGGACTCATTTGAGTGGACAGGCACCGTCTGAAAAAGTTCTCCAAAGAGAGCTCTCAGTCTCAGTCAAGCGATAGAAAGAATGAGAAGAAGGGGGAGAGAAAGAATGACTACTGTCTGCTGCAGAAGAACGCTGAAACCGGCATAGTCTGCTGAATAATGAAGTATTGATTGATAGATGTGTGAGGCTAAGAAGTGTTACTCCAAAGAAAAGGCTTTTAGTTTTAAAATACCTACAGTAGCTCCAATACAATAATTTTCCATTCTATGTTGTGGTTAAATAAAAAAAAAAAAAAAATTCAGACTGAAAAAGTTTATATGATTTTACCTGTCACCACAGGAGGCCGTTCAGTTTGATGCAGTTTTCTCAGTCAGTCAGCATTCATGTTACTCACAGAACTACGTCAGAGGAAACTGCAACCACCCTCCGTCAGCTGATAACCCTGACCAGGTGGTTGTGAGTCTGACAGGATGCTGTCAAAAAGTAAACTAGTATAAGACCTGCAACGCCTTAATACGGATGACTGTCAAATCCAAAATCCAGAAATGAGATTTGTAGATTTTTCAGATACAGCAAATTGCCTGAACCAGCGTAATAAACATATTAACACATGTTTGACAGTGTCTCCAGTTAAAGTGTAGACTTGTCACATTCAAATTAGACTATTATTGGAAAGTTAATTTATTTCAACAACTCGATCACGAAGTGAAACACTGTATATAGATTAATTCACAGATTAACATATATAAAGGATTATAATAATTATAATCCTTTATTCTTGTTTATTGTGATGATTTTCTTACAGCTGATGAAAACACAGTATTCAAGGTAAAAGAAACAACTTTAATATGTTTAGTACTTGCTTTAAGATGTTATTTTCAAAAAGGTATTTTTAATGTGGCAAACAAACTTTTTCAGAAGCATATTATAATTCACTGAAAATGATTATTTCAGTAGCACAAAATCCTGTTTCGCATGTATTGTTTGGAACTCGGATCGAGACTTAACTGTGGTAGTCCTACATTGCAAAACATGTAGCTTTTGCTAGCTATGGCATTCAGTCAATTAGCTAATTACATTCAAATAAAACTCAATAATGTGTATTGGACAGCATTTTACCCCTTTAAAAAAGATTGTTCAGGGGAGATCACTGATTACTAGATCCAAAGTAAGAGTAGGAGAAACCATTTATTTTTGCAGCTAACATTGCTGTTAATAGCAGTGTTAGCAAGTCAGCCCTGTTGGATTTGAATGATTAGGAAAAAGAATTTCCAGATTATTTTCTATCTTTGTCTGACCTGTAGTTCTGTCCGTGTTGGCTTATGATTAAAAATGTAAACAAATCAGGTTGGTTTAATTTTGTACAGACTTGTTATCCTCCCATCAGTGACAGCATATGGCTCATTGGTGGAGGAACTCCTAAGCAGGTTCCTCATAATGGCTAAAACAAGAGTCAATGACCTCAGCTACACAAATCTTGAAAAGGACACAGTTACAAATTTATCGTTTACCTCAGTGGTTGCTATGTGGGCTAAATAAACAGATCTTAAATAATCCCTAAACATTTTGAAAAGTGTCTTTAGACTTTTCTAGAAAGCAAATGCTAGCTTGTACGTAAGCTAGCTAAAAAAACAGAATCAGTCAGTAGAGATTGTTTTTAAGTGTTTTAGCGCTTTCCTTCTCAGTGATTACGCTCTAATTTGTTAGCTTCAGTCCATCCATCTATCCGTTTTTGGCTCAGGTCTTTCCTCACAGCAAATGAAGTCCCTATTTATTTATTTATTTATTTATTTATTGATCCCCCACTCCCTCCAACCATCACTCCTGAACAAGACACCAATTAAACTTGTTTTCTTCAGTTCCTCCCTGCCTGTGAAAAGTTACTTAACTTTAGTAGTTCTTTAGCTACTACACCTGTGGGTCCCATCAGTTCCCTAGTCTCTGAGCTAGTGACCTGTAATAAATGTTGGTAATGGGATAAAAGTTTAGATTCTGCTTCTGAAAAAGCAGTAAAGATTAGTTTTATGCCTTGAGGAGCCTCTACATGTGAGTTGTTAGGCATAAATTCTACAACTTCTAATTTATTTGTAGAAAGATCTAGAAGAAAACCATTTCATTTGGAAATATTTGTTCCCTTTATCAAAGTATGATGTTTTTAACCTGGACAATGATGCAGGCTGAATAATCAAACTTGAGACCACTGATTGGATAAGCTTGTTTGTCCTGTTTCCATTGACGCCACAGCTTGTATTTATATCTGTCCCATCTAGTAACGACTTTCTGGAGGCTGCGTGTCTATTTCAAGTACAGTGGCTGACTCATTCCTCCCATGTAATTACCACCAGGTTGACCAGCCACTGCTTCATAGATTGTACAGTAAATGAAACGTGCAAGAAGGGAGGAAGGTTCAGGGAAATCCCTCTTAATAACAGGGGTATCCCCATCTACAGGAAACACGCCATCCCCTTTCCCATAGCACTGCCAGAGAAAAAACACCCACACACTACCTATATGGACATCTGTACACCATTAAATTTTCCTCCAACGTTCCACTGCTTTGCCGTCTTTCTTTCCTACCAGTTTTTCCACACCACGCGTTGTGGGCGTAGATGCCTTTATTTTCATTCTAAACAGTGGGAAAATGATTCAGTTCTCTCCTTTGAGTTTTCTTTTGGTTTATGGCCTTGGTAACTTCTTTAATTGGAAAGGAATCACTGTAATTTACTTGGATCCCTTCTTCCAACAGCACACACACACAGAGAACATGTCAGATGAAAAAGAGAGAAAAACTGGCGAGAACTACGGTCAGAGCCAGTTGGAGGACTTGATAAATATCACATATGTTCACTACTTGCAACATATCTGTATGAAAAGGCAAACTGACAAACTGCAACCTCCTCAGTGCCTTTCCCGTGGGCTAGTCTGGTCATGGAGGAATTTGTCTGTCTGGCAACCATATGTTGGCATGTAGGAAAGTCATCCAGTAGGCCAAGTCCTGACCTTTGGGTATCCTCTGACCCTTGCAGTGCTCTCTTGTGGTGCTATGGAAACACTAACCATCTGTAAAAATTGGTTGTGAATTTTTGTGTGTTGTTTAATGAGAAATGTTTATCACTTTATCTAAAAAAAAAAAGCTAAAATAAAATTGCGTAGATTTCACTACAGCTTACCATTTTTGGTAAGAATCTTTGAACCTCCAGGCAGAGGACTACCATATCAGTAGTTGAGAGATAAGAAAATTGTCAATAAAATGGAGTTACACAAGCGGATCTCTACTTTGTACTGTGTAACCTAGAAATACCAAGACACAAGAGTTTAGTACTTGTTTCAGTCAGCATAACATTTATACACGAGTCACTGCTGAGCGTTCTTGCTACAGGTTTCATCCAAATAGACCAAGAGCAAAGATACAAAAATCTAGTCTATTCTAGCAGTATTACAATGTAATGACCAAGTTGCCATTAACTCGTGTAAGTGCTGTGACCAGCCAGGGCATCATGTCACAGAAGAACCTTCACAGGATCCAAGTTAGTGTTGCTTTTGTAATTTCTCTGAGCAAATTAAAATTTGAATGTATATTAGGGGGTATTAGGGTTTACCCTGATTAAGGTCCTAATATTGCAAATTATTTTCATTAAATAAATGTTTTTTTCTCCTGTGTTTGTAATAGTCATCCCATACTGAAATCTTTGAGGAAAAAATAAAAATGTTTAGAAAAGTTTCACAAAGTGAAGAGAGCCTATTTTATTGTCTTTCTGTATACTTGACAAGTTGAGATTTAATGGAAGTAAGAAAATGTCCTGTATGAAGTAACATAACGTATGAAGTGACAATGTTTTAGCATCTGGGTAGCTCACCCTGTGTGTCTGCAGGAGTATACTTTGGTGGAATTGTTTTTTAAACTGTAGGAATTGTTTCAAATGGTTTGAGTTTCCTCTGTCAAGCTTCTCATAAGAGTTTGGAAGAATTTTGGTACATTCCTCCTGACAGAATTGGTGTAACTGAGTTAGTGTCTTTTAACCTCCCATTGTCTTAAGAGACAGCATATTTTGGACCCCACAAGCCTTTTACCCTGTGCGCGTTACAGCAAGCATAGACTGACCCTACATGTACTTTTACGAAATTTTTCTGTGTGGTTTCGGGAACTGATGGTCTGATGGGACACTCCCGCCGCTTCCCCTCTATCCTCCTGACTGCTGCTCAAAGACTTCGGGCGGGTTAAGACTTACCTTTTCAGTTCTACCTCCAGGTTTTTTCTTATGGAACTGAAATCAGGTCTCTGTCATTGGAATACCAAAACATTGACTTTTTTTCTCCTGAATCCACTCTGGAGCTAAATTGATAGCATCACTGGAGTCATTTGTCCATTTAAAAGACCACCTGTTTGCCCATGATCTAACCTGATGATGTCTTCAGATGTTTCTTCAATATTCCTTCATTTTTTATGTTGCTTTTGTAGAAATGGCTTCTTTCTCATTGGTCCACAATTCACTTCCTGTTATTTTTCTGGCTTTATTTGAATTTTCTATGTGACACAATGAAGCAGGGGGGTTTTGGATTTGCCTTAAAATTAAATATAAGTATATTAGAATCTTACATTCCATGACATCCTCATCTTACATAATTGTCGTAATTTCAGTATCTCACATACAGATATGGAAAAGTTGTTTGAAAGTTGATGGAAATGGTCTAAAAATATTGTTTTTCTTCAAATAATTATAACTAACCTAAAAAAGCCAAAGTTTAGCCTGACTAATGGAGATTGAGGAAAAACTCTTTTGTCTTGATTATTTGTATATTTGTAAGTTTGATCTCACTTTCACATCCTTTTTGCTGTCCAAACCCTCTAATGACGTGCAGCTTTAGGTGCATCTTCATTGCCTCGCACACCACACACTCTTTGGATTGTTGCCTGTGTGTGAGTGGTGTGTATAGATGTTGTCTTTCCATACAATACATCGCTGCTTGTGTTAGGTGCTCATGTGGCTTCTTATTGTTTTGTTTTTCTGTATATCTTCTAGGTGTGGACTTTGTTTCGGCTTGTCTCTCATCTTGACCTTTGACATTTAGGTGTGGCAGCTGAAGAGGACCAGAAACCGTCCTGAAGAATGCAGAAGTTATCGATCTTGGGCCCCTTTCCTTCCCTCGTGAAACTCTTATTTCCTCTTGTTTCTACCTCTCTTTAATCTTTAGGATTTCTTTTCTTTTGTTTGTTCTATTGTTTTTCTGTTCCTGTTCCAAACTTGTGCTCTCTTTTTATACATTACCTTTCAGAAAGTACCCATACCTTTAGAACTTTTCCTTTCAATTTCAATGATTTTTTAAAAATCTTGTCCTGTATGTTACAAATGTGAAAAAGTTCAAGGAGTGTAAATACTGTTTCAGAACTGTGAACTGCTTTTCTTCAGTTTATTACATTTTTCCCCTTTCCTTTCATGTCGCTATAGCTACAAGATACATTCTGCCTTTGCGTGTGCTCGCTGCTCTTTTTTTTTTGTTCACTCCTCAGCCTTGTATTTTTAAAGCCAACCCTATATGTCACACTCCTGTCACACACTGCTTGTGTTTTGTGTTGTAAGTCCTCTAATTATTTTTCTGCCTCTAGTTTGTTTTCTTAGCTCTTCTCCTCTTTCTCCTTCCTTCTTTACTTTCCCTTCTCCTTCCATCGTCTCCTGACCTTGCGCCTGCTGGGATCCTGTTCTGCTAGCCTCTCTCTCCCTGTGCTATTTGCAAATAAACATGAGATGACTGATAAGCGTGTGTCTGTACAAACAACAAGGCTCTTGACCGGTAAAACCATAACGTAAGGATAGCTGGGGAGGAAGGAAGACCAGATTAAACATTCAACTTCAGGTTTGAGATGTGTAAGAGGGAGATTCCTGACTAAAATCTTCTGGTAAAGATTCAAAGAATAATTATACCACAAAACTAATGAAGTGGCTTTTTATTAATTAAAATGTTTGTGGGTTTTTTTGTGGGTTTTTTTTAGCAGAGAGCTCAAAAACATAACTACAAAGTAAACAGCTTCATGATGACAGATTATTTGTTCTCACTTCAAATGTTTTTCTATTCTTATATACACTATTTACTTACAACATAAAAATAGTTTAACCCTTGATTGTTTCACCATTTTTATCACTTTTACAAATCAATCATGATCAAATAATTGAGCTTTTTCGCAAAGTGCATGAAAAAATCTTTGTCAAAGTGAAACCTGATTTCTACGCAAATAAAAATTTGAAACATAAAATAATTGCATATTCACCCCCTCTAAAGTGACTGACCTAAGTGTCGAAACATTTATTTTATAATATCTTTTTAATTGTCATTATTTTGTAGAAATCCATTTTCTTACATAAGAGCCAAAAAAGGCCAAATTACATTAATATCTGTTTTATAAAAGCAAAAAAAAAAAAAAAAGGAAAAGGGTAAAACATCCAAGAAGGTGAATACTTTTTTTAAATTTTTAACTCAATTCCCAAACAAAGCTGGCATAGCTTACTGTTTTTAAGAAACGACAGCGCTTAATTAGAGGAATTAAAGACGGTTTTTGTATAGTTTGATAACCTTTATTTAACCAGGGCAGACTGAGACCTTTATCAGCGAGTCAAAATAGCAACAGCAAAATTATAATGAAAAAACAGACAACACTTGTTTAAAGGAAATGTGAACTGCAGTAATATCACCATATTTCTAAACTCCTTAAACGAGTCTGAGCTGCATTTTAATATCTGGTCAAACCAAAAATTCTTTAAATCAGTTTGAGATTTAATAAACCTGTTTTTGTTTGTGAAGCCAGAAGAAATATCTTTTTGCTCGCATCAGCTGTATATTAATGAAAACATATTAGCTTCACTGGCAGATTATTTAACTTATTACAATACCTTTTTTCACCTTATAAGTTATAATCTGCAAACTAAACTAATACTTTTTTCAGATAGTAAGGAATAAATTACATAAACCAGGCATCTATATGTTTCTGAAAGGTTACTTTTAAGTTAGCTTTGCTTATCTGTAGTGTATTTAGATACTGGCACTATTACTAGTCCAAAATATAATATTTTGTGTTTTTGCAGTGTGAGAGTCTGCCTGAGCAGCAGCTGGATGTCAGTACTTAGTCACGGGTGCCTGTGCCAATACGCCATGAATCACACTGCGAGGACCCACTAGGATTTATTTAGCCAAACATGACAGCTCACTGATAATGATAGGAATATAGGAAACGTTCCTCACTGCTGCAAACTTCCAGTCCATTATGTTGCGGTCAGGTCGACCATCGCCAAGATCTCGCCCCTTTGATAACACAAACCTCCAGAGCGGGGCCTCGCACGGGTGTGTCGCGTTACACATAAACACACGCAGTCAGCTGCCTTTTCTTTAGCCACTGGGCTGCACAAGCAGACGCTGTTATGTAATAACATCAGGAGAGCATTAGTTTACTATCATTCGTAGTATTGCAGCAGTGCTTTCTGTTCATTGTGACCGTTTCTAAGAGCTTGTGTTGCAGCAGAAGGGGGCAGTGTGCTGCAGGTGTTGCACAGGGAGGTTAAGTGTCAGGTGAGAAACATGATCTGCTTCACCTCAATCTTTCAAACTCTGCTTCGTTCCTTAGAGGAGCTTTAAACTGTTGCTGTCTCGCGTTGTGCAATTTTCACTTCCGTTCCATTTGTTTACGTGGATTATGTGGGTGACTTTTGTTGAATTTGGGAGTTTGTGATGATGGGAATTGTTGTTTTCCCCCAATAAAGCCCCTACCATGTGGAACTCATTTTAATTTTTTACACTTAGTAATAAATATGAATAGTTCATGTAACAAACAAGAAATCATGAGTGGAAGAGCAGAAAGAAGTATAAATGTATACCATCTACTCTCTATTCACACAAAAAGAAACTTTAACTATTCAACCCAGATGACTGTTACAGACATATTTGAAATACATAAAATATAAACTAAAAATATACACAACAAAATATAAGCTTATTCAATATCATATTGAGTAAGATGGATTTTTAGGTTTCTTTTAAATGTAGAAAGTGATTTAGACCATTTTCTCACTGCATCCTTCCATCGTTGTCATTTGAATTTTCATTTTTTTGAAAGTCTCAGTTCCTTTTAAGTTGCATTTGCTTTCTGTCTTTACAAATCTGTTTTCAATATTGTTTGTCTAAAAAAGATGCACTTTGCAAAGTGAAGTTTTCCTTCTGACGTTTCGGTAAGGGTTTATATTGGCTTTGTGTGATCTCAGTATCCATGTATGACTAACAACTCTGCTGTAAAAGAAAAATCAAATCTATATAATGGTTTACAATTTCTACACCACACTTCCACACAATGTTAAAGGAGCAGTATTATGTTATTTTCCAGGCAGAGTATAGCTTAATCAAGTAACTATGTTGCCTTCAGTTGTCATAAAAATGCTGTATACATTTCAAATATGATAAAAAAAAAAAACCTTGTAATTTGATGCCTTGACATTGGTTCTCTGTTTCTTTAAAAACTCCTGCTCTTTCTGAAACTCCGCCTTCAGGAAATCATCACAACATGGCTCCTCTATTAATCCTTTTACATTTTTACCTGTATTTCACTGAAAGAAGCTCCTATAATCAGCTCAGCAGATGCATAGTTCCACCAGGTGTTTGCTAATTGCTGCTGGCTAGTCTGAAGGAGCTGAGTGGAGGAGGGTTCTGTGTGAAGCGGAAGCTTGGTTGATTGGAAGCTACAGCAATGAGGAGGAACTGCATCACAAAGGCAGGGCTTGGTCCACCCATGTGTTTTTCACAGTTGAATGGTTGCCACGGGAGATTAAAGGATTTATTAAACATGCATGAAAGAACCAAGGCAACACTCCAGGTATGTCAGGCACAAAAAAGTCAACTTCACATTACACCGGCCCTTTAAACTCCTGCATGCAGACTCTATTGGAGCTGGCCCAGGTGTCATAACAGGGATTCTGTGAACAGCTACGACCTCTGTGGGAATGTTAAAACATAGATGTGGGTGTGGGAGGGTGTGTGTTCTTGGAATCGTTATTCTTATCAGCTTCAGGAGAGTCACCAACATTAAAGGTACTTTCCAAAACAATACTCTACAACAAAAAAAATAAGCTTTGCATTACCAACTCTTATCTCTATGCAGCATACCGACTTGGTAGGAAATAACAGGACCCCCTTCCTGCTTCTATGACTTTTTGCTACCTTCCCTTCTTTTACATCTCTTTGTTCCCCTTTTTCCTTTTTTTATTTGCTTGTCCCATTGTTCGGACAGTTTAACAACTCCCTTGTACACGCAAATCTGCTGCACTTGTCCATATTTTCTTGAGACAAAGCCTTTGTTGTTCAACCTGTTTTCTCAAATATGTCCTTAATAACATGTGTCTTCCAATACTATAAGCAGCAGAAGCCAGGAAAATTCTGGTAAACCCAGGTGGAAATGCAGTGTTACAGGAGATCAATGGGGAGGGGAAAAAGGCAAAAAGGAGACGCCTAAAATTCAAGAGTAAGGTTGTTCAAAGCACGGTCTGTGGGCTGTTTGCAGATCATTGGACCACAGTCTATTTGTTATATAGCGTCCTAGACCCTTAGAAATTAATTTGTAACATTTCCCACACTGATGGTTATCATTCGCTTTGGTTCTCATCTGATCTTGAATAACTTATGACCAGGGCAAGATGGGTTGCAATCTTTCAACCAACTTCATGTTGCCAGATAGGTTCTATTTAAGTAATTTCTTGATTCTGCACATCTGACAAAAATTGGGCCTGGGCATGGCTAGTGAAATCAAATAATGATTTGACAAGGGGTTTCACAGATTTGTTTGGAGAGATTTTTTTCCTCTATAAAAAAGAAGAAAACCATTTAAAAATGGTTTATGGGTTTACTCATAAACCCATATGAGTAAACCCATATGGGGTTTACTCATATGGGCATTTACAAGGTAAATGCCTGTCTGACATTTACCTTTCTTTGACAAGGTGTTTCTTAAATCTTTAATGGGGAGAATACCTTTTCACAGCACTTTTCCTCAACAGTATTATATCTTTATCATTTCCACAACCCTCTGTATGTAGAATTTATCCTTCATCCTTCCATCCATTATCTTCTGTTTATCTGGGGTCAGGTTGTTCCTAAGCAGGGAGCCCCAGACTTCCCTCTCTCCAGCCACTTGGGCCAGCTCTTCCAGGAGAATCCCAAGGCACTCCTAGGCCAACATGTCCTTTGAATTCTGGCTCAGCTCTCTCTTCACCACTACAGCGCCCGCTTTACAACACGTCGTCCTAATCCACCTATTGTTCTCCTGCTCCATTTTTCCCCTCATTCGTGAACAAGACCTTGAGATACTTAAGCTCCTCTATTAGGGCAAGACTACTTCTTCTATCCTTTTCCGCCCAGCTCAAGACCATGGACTCTGATTTGGAGGCACTGAATTTATCTTTCCTCTTTTGCTAATAAAAACATCACCTTCCCTTTGAAATGTTTTTGTAAAATATGAATCTTTGGACTGCACGTTCTTAAAGACGATCATAAGAAGTACAAGGCCAAATAATTCCCTCAAAACGATTACCTAGTGGAGTTCAAGGGGTGAAGTTAACACTGTTTAAATTCTTTAACATGGGCGTGTCCGTCATCAGAACAAATCCACACTGTTTTCAAGTTACAGTCAAAAGGAAAACGGTGAATGACATTTTAAGTGTAACGGGTGTGAACACACATAGGCCAGGTGTAGAGTTGTATGAATAATTAACACTCTCAGGAGAGGGACCACAAAAGGTGTTGATGCCTCAGCGCCAGTCATATGATAGTGTACACAGAACCTCACAAACACAAGCGTCGCCACCTGTACACTTTTCAGTTATTCATCGCCTTACAGTGTATACACTATTAGCCCTATGGAGACAAACAAATCATTCTCCAAGATAGCTTGATGCAATTTTAATGGAGGTCATGAACTTCAACAACTTTTTTGATGTTTTGAAGGCACTATTGTTGTTACATCACTCCGTCACACAACAAAACCCAGCTTTTTTTCCCATCAACTGAGCTGTGTTGCCTCCTGTGCCCCCCCAAACTAATTGCAAGTTTTTCTAAATAACCCAAAAGAAAACCCACCCTTCTTCCCTCATGTTGCAGAAAAACAAACGAATAAACACATGAAAACCCTTCAGGGTAAACTCATATGCTAGCTCATCTGGTTTTGTGTTGAGTGGCTTGCACAGACCTATTTCTGAAGCTCAAATCTCACTTTAAATATGGATTCTGTTCTCATTATGAAACCCAACCATGAACACTTTATACCACAGTAAATAGGACATGTAATTAAATTCTCAGCATAAGAAGTAGGAAAATTTGTGTCTGAGAATTTCTATTCACTACAAAAATGGTCCTTGGTAGTAAATCTGATGTTGTTGGGAAGCTTGTTTATTTTCCCTTGAGTGGTGGCACATTTGTGGCTTGAACAGCAGATGATTTGAGCATTTGGATTGAACTTCATTGGGTGTCTGCACACATTTTTCTCTATGTTGCAACTCAGATATGTGCTTTCATTTTGTGTGTGAATGCTGCTTAAATCTTGCTCCAAATACCTCTCCTGTGTCCTCTGACTATGGCTGTACTGTAACATAACTGATTTGATCAACAAGCTATGCCAGGCTAACATGGACCCTCTTTGGCCTTGATGCAAAATTCGGTGAGTCACGACTTAAACTACACTACATAAAGCACATGTTTAACACTTCTACAAAACATATGTAGATGTTAATAAAATATCAGCAGGGAGCCAATATTCATTATTTTAATGCTATGCAAAGTTTTTGTGAGCACAAATAACGACTCGCTGATTGATTTACAGTCGCATCTTAGCCTTATGCATGGCAATCTAATCAAATCACAAATTGACTACAGAGGACCACCCTTAGTAATTAGGGTATTAATTTTCAATAGCCAAGTAAATCAGGAATAATCAGATGTAGAAGAAAACATATTAATAATAAATATGATAAATATGGATTTGGAAAGAATATACACAGAGTGACCAACATGTTCACCTGGTGCTAATCTGATGTTGACTTATTTCAGACAGGAGGCTGAACCAGTCTGTGGTCACAACTACTCCCGTTAATCCCAGTCATCATATTACCTACCACAGGAAAATCTCTTGTTTGCAGTGTGACCAGATGTGATGGGCTAAACACACACACACGCAGGTGAATACACGCCCACGCATATATCCAAACAAGGCAACGGCGCAACCGTCTTTCATCTATTAGTTTATTCAGCCCGTTGATATGCGTGTCTGTACGTAGCCATCTGCGTCTGTGTGCACAAGTGGATCCACGGATGTCGAAAGGTTAGACCGGACTTCAAAGCCTTTTTCTTGCTATAACAAATAGGGTTGGGTAAGCTCCTCAGGCCGGTGCTGATAGGTGCTGCTCTGACACTATATGAGCTCTTACTTACAAACATATACGGCTCAGACCACTCCTTTCATGTCCTCTCCCTTTGGTTCTGAACTCATTTCATTCACTCCATATGTCTGTCTGAGGTGGGTGTGGTAGCTCAGTAAGGACAGATTACTACATGGACTGTGTGCTCAATTTCTTAGGAAGAGCTGGACAATAGTATTACAATGAATTTAAAAGTGAAACTAATAATGGATACACATGAACCTTCTCTTTCTTTTCTGTTTTTTTTTTTTTTTTTTACAAATTAAATATTTTTATTTTTCCAAGGAAAATAATTTTGGATCATGTGCTCATGGCTTATGAGAACCATCTGTTGGCAAACACATGCATTATTCTTTAGCTCTTTCACTTTTTCACATTAGCTTAAGTTACTATAGTTATTGGACTTTTGGAATATTACAAAAAGTTGTGCTTAACTGTGTAATGGAAAGGTAAATGATTCACAACAAATGTTTCAAAATATCAATCTGAAAGTGAAGTGTGTTTTCACTCTGTGAGACAAGTCGTTGTGCAACTTTGTTTTACTGCACCTGTTGCTAATCTTCTGAGTTGTGTTGCTGTTAGATTTACACATCTACAGCCTGAAATTTCTGCCTGTATTTTTTTTGCAAAAGCAAAATTATATTGGATGGAGAATAAAAGTGAATGAACTTCCTCCATTCGGTTGTAGCTCTGGTTGTATAATTCAGGAAAGCTGAACTACCAGGTGAATATGGGGCCGGGACCTTCTGAAATATAGTTTTTAACCTCTCAACTTTTCAGCACCAGCTTTATGTTTTGTACTTTGTTTTTATTGCTCCATCTTTACAAATAATGCATACTGATCTAATGTTGCTTACAGTCTCAGGTAATGTTCAACGTGACATATCGACATAGCCGGCCCAAGGCAAAGCCTATGAAGCAGCTGCTTAGGGCAGCTTATATTTTTACACAGGCCATAGATCCATAACTGTAGCATTTGTTTATTGAGAAATAGAATGGTATCAAATTTGATTTAAGTTTTAACAGAGATAAATCTAAATAATTTGAAATGCTTAAATTCTACATTTTACATTTTACTGGCATGTTTACTTTATAAACATGATGCAGTTTGAGGCACAGTGGTGCAGCAAAACAATAAGCATGTTGTGTGAAGCATAACATCTGGCCCACAAAGCCCACAGCCCATCGGGTAGATGCCCAGTACTCTCCACATGTGAGTCCATGAACATCTACACCATCTGTAGTCTTTTGCCACCTTTAACATGTTCTGTTTCATTACTTGCCTGCTTTATAAACTCTCCACTCCTCTTCTACATGTTTATGACATGCAATTACTGTCAATATAATAATTATAGGAGATGTGGATCTCTGCAGCTCCTCCAGAGTTACATTTAGCTTCCCGTCTCCTTTTTGGACTAATGCTCTCTTTGCTTGACCTGTCTGTTTAATTGGATCAACATGTCTTGGTAGGTTTGCTGTTGTGTCAAACCCTTTCCATTTTCAGATGATGGACCGAATAGTGCTCTGAGTGAGAGGTTTAAAACTCAGAGATTGCTTTATATCATATCATGACCCGTCTGATGTGGTACTCATGGTGCTGTTTGTCCTCAGAGAGCAGCTGTGTTTACATTGAGGTTAGATGACATGCAGGTGGACTCTGCTGACTCATTTAGAGATCTCTGAAGGCCCCTGGTTGCATTTGATTTTACTTATAAATATTAGAGAAAAGGGCTTTCAATAGAAATACACAACACTCTTTTCAGATTTAATGTTATTTTTCTTCCACTTTATAACTATATACTACTTTGTGTTGGCTTATCACTTAAAATCTCAAGAAATAAGTTCCAGTTTGTGTATTTAACACAATGGAATGTGATAGTGTTAAAGAAGTGTTCATGCTTTTCTGAAAGCCAGAAAGGTTTTTGGTACAGCTCACACGTAGTTAAAATCAAAATTTTGTTTCTTGTTCTGTAATTATTCCAAAACTTTGACCCCCATCAGAAAAAGTCCACACACCAGATCAGTTCAGGTTCAGACGGAAATACCTCCTTTTAAGGCTGCCATTGAGAGCCAGATTGGACAGAAGACCATTGAAGAATAGGACACTTCTCATTCTTCCTCATAGCTCATAAATCTAGCCATGCCTTCACAATGCAGCTCTTGTTCTGTCTCAACCGTCTCTCTCTTTTTTTTGCACTTTTACTTCAGTGTGCTCCTCCTGCTCATCCCGTAATCTCATGCTTGTTTTCCCCACCTTGCTGTTTGCATATAAAACAGTCTGTGAGGTCGCCAGGAATCCCTTCAGTTCAGCTTCTACTCATGGCGCTCCACAGCACCCCCTAATGTCTGGAATACTCACTAATCTAATCAAAAACTATTGCATAAACTATGGATGAGACTTTTTCTCTGTTACGACAGCATAGCTGTGAAACAACTGACTGAGGCCTGTGTGGCTGTGCCTGAATCTTGGTAAATAGTTACACTGGTTGTGACATAAAGTCACTCATATGAGGGTAAGTTTTTAAAACAGGAACAAATGTAAAGGAAAGGTTTGGATAAATGTGATGCAACCCTTAGTGAGAAAAAGATCTGACATAATATTAAGATGATTTATTTTTTTTGATTGAGTTATGTTGACTAGAATTTAAAACTCAACATTTGTTAAAGAAGTGCATAAACAAGGCAAAGATCTTCATTTCTGAGTGGGACAACTTCATAGCTTACTGTGAGAAAGTTGTTCTGAACAGAAAACAGCCGAATATGGCTTAGACCAGGAGTGTCTAACCGGCCGTTGGACTGAGGTTGTGTGTCCGCCCAACTGGAGCTCCAGAACGATGCGACTATCAGGGGTTGACTTTTTGTTTTTAGAGCAGGGTAAAATTATTGTAGCAAATAATTTTCTTGTAACTGAAAATGTTACAAACAACACATAGTATTTGTTTGTTTTATTACCAAGCTGTTCTAATTAGTAGAACCACGTCAATCAAGAGATTTTTACTTTTCCACTCCCAAATCAGCTTTTATTAAATTTATTGAATTTTTATAAATGCTAATTATAATAAGCATTTATAAAGAAAATGACCCAAATCTTGTTCTTGTAACTGATAATAAACGTGTCAAAAGGGGCCCACAGGAATATGAAAACTTGGTGCTTTTGTGCCAAATCCTTCTTACAATGAATAACATCCCTTTCCTGCAAACAAAAAACAAAAAGAATAATTGGACAACTTTATTTTCTTGAATTTAGTTTTATTTTTATTTCAAATACTTTTGAATCAACGATTTTGTCAAAACTTTTGGATGCTCCTGCATAGGCAGTTAAATTTGTAAGAAAAGAAATAAGTTAATTCAGTTTAGCTGTGTAAAAAGTTATTTCAGTCCAATTACACATCCATTCCAACTCATCCTAGTTATCAAACAATGCAGTGAAGTTCAATTTATTTTGGTTGGTTAAAAAAATATTCTGTAGTGATATTGGAGAGCAAAGCCTCCCCTTCAACAGGAAGAAACCTCCACTATCACATCTTATAGTCTCAGGACATAATGACAGTATATGTAAAAAAAAACAAAAAAACATTTTTATTTGAAAGATTACATTCTGCTGCTTTATCCATTTAGACATTTTTTTATAAAACATGCTCGGAGCGCCTCGTTGGACTACGTTGAAACATTTTCACTCTGATCTCATAACAGCCACATTTTCCAGATTGCCAAACAAACTTGTTTTGGTTCAGGAAAACATGTGTGGCAATTAAAACCTTTCTCAGGCTTTTATGCCCAAATGAGTTTCGCTGTGTGAGGCCAAATCTCCTGACAAATTCAATGTGTTGGGATCAGGTAAGGTGAACATTGTTCTAGGACTGCTAATAGCCAGCATTTTCTTCTGGTTACTCAGCCAGTAACCTCATGTAGAGATGACATTCAGCATCGTGGTGAATGTGCAGTTCATACTTCCCCATCCGTTCAGCCACAAAGCTGATGTGAGGCTAATTTATCCAGCTTTGAACAAGAGAGTCTGCCAGGTCCCTCCATTGTTGATCACACCCATCTTACCATTTGTCAGTCCATCCATCCAGCTGTATGTTCCAGGAATCCCCTCTGAAGGAAACAATGTGATCCAACGGACCCAACACTATGTGAAATATGTAATTTTTCCTCATTAGCAATGTTCCATGTGATACAATAACCTAACTTACCTGTTAGTAAGGCTGTTCATATCAATTTAAATGTTGACACTCTTGATACCAAGGTGAGATACTAGCGTGATCCATTTGATACTTTGCTTGCAGTTTCTCTCCCAAATTCTCTCCCTAACTTCTCGAATTTCCTCACAGAGTTCATGCCAGTGCATATGTAGGAATTTAAAATGTCAAGTACCAAGAGCTTACATTTTAAATTTGAGAGCAGAAACATTGTGTAAAATTGTAGTTTGTTCATAAAACACATTTTAAGCTACATAAATCTCTGCCCTACTTATCAAAACCATAATTGAAGTCAAATCACCAATCAAAAAGTATCAATATTGGTATCTGCAGTACTTACTTTACTAAGTAAGTACTAAGTTGTCTTCATACTGCAAAATCACAAATTTCTCTAAGTATTTTTGGTCTAATTTCTAGTTACAAATATCTTAAATACACATAGGATGAAACTAACGTACAAGTAACTTTTCTGAGATTGTTTTACTCAATGATACCTTTATACTGATGAAAAAGTTCCTAATTATAAGCGAAATAATCTGCCAGTGGAACAAAACATTTTAACCTATAATATTGTAAATATGTACTTGTAAGTTAGTTTTGTCTTATTTCAAGTATATTCAAGACACTTGAAATAAACTAAACTAAAAATACTTGGTAAGATTTTGTGTTATTGCAGTGCTGTCCTGATGTAGTAAGGGTATGTGATTTGTTTTAGTTTGCAGCTTTCATACCTGTTCATATTACAGTTTTCAAATGTGGACTAGACCTCGGACTGTATAGAAAGTAATCCTCTGCTCACATTTCTTCATTATCTTCATGCGCCAGAGTTCTTTCCCCCACAACTGTCCTCACAAATCACCAGCCTATCCTGTTGCAAGCCTCTGCTGTCATCTTGTTCTCCCTGCACTCCTTCACCCCACACGGTCACTCCTTTCCATTGACGTTTGCTCCTGTTTTTTGTCTCTCTTTGCTCTGTTTGACCATTTTAGCACATTCCAATCCTCTTCTGTCATACCTGTTTTCCACACAGCCAAGATTTCCTTTCCCCTGCAGGCCAACACTTGGACAAAGACGCCGTGGTGTTACTTTGGACTCCCTTCATGCTCTGTTCCTAGCTACTGCACACAGAGAAGTGCTAGTAAACATGGTCTATTTGCTGTTAGGATTCTGTATATGTTTTTTGCCTGCTCATTGAGGGTTTATATAAATTTTTTAACTTGTGCTCCTGGGTTTAAGAAAGTATCGGGTCCATCATTAAAACCTATACATTTTGGTGCACAAAAAGGTTAAAGAACCAAATCTAATCCAGATTTATTCACCGTCTGTGAGTCAGTCATGGTCTGGACAGGAAGCGTAAAGCCAGAACCAAGGCAACGATTTGGAGATGCTTGGATGAATTTTTTTTCTTACCACTTCTTTTTTCTCTTCCTCACAAGGAGTAGCCATGAGGGAGTGAGTCACGTCAACATTATTTCCTCTTTGCGAGTGCCAGTTTATTAATTACACCATCGTGTTTCTATGTTATTCCCTTTAATTTTGCCAGTGTACAATTTGGCTTACTCTGGAGGGTGTTAAAAGCCTAACCACATTTCACACTGTATTTTTTTCAGAGATAAAGCCCCTGGTTTGATATGAACTTTTACTGCCTGGGACTGCAGCGATGTTTTTCAAACACAGGCTCAATTCTGATGTTTAAATCTCCAAGTTTGGATTACACAGGAATTAGATATGGCTAAACACTTTATGGAAAGCTGATTAAAGCCAACACCCTGCCACTTTGGTACACTCAAGGCTTCAGAGATCACAGAATATAACTTTTTGGTCAGTTTTCTGTCAAAATGGCCAACATTACAGTAGCTGTGTTTCCATTGACCATATTATTGCGCAATTTGACTTTTCAAAAACAAATTTGCTTAATGGAACATGCCAATTTAGAAAAAGACTGTCGTTTTTCGGTACACTTTGGCGCGGGGTGCCTTAGTGCTTGACGTCACAGGTGCCTGGTGACCTTTGCACCATGTATATTATTACCCACTTTCCTGTCTGACCACTTTCAAATAAAGGCTGCTAAAGAAAATAAAAACCTTTAAAAAAATGTTGTGGTGCTAGGATGGGGTGATTTTTCAGTGGTATCAAACTTTGTTAATTTTGGAAAACTGCAATGGAAACAGTTTATTTGCATAACACAAGTCACGTGATCAATAGCAGCACAACCACCAAGTAGACAGGAAGTAGTTGGATCATTGCATAGCAGGATTTTTATTACCGTGTGAACAAGCTTATTCAAGTGTGCTTTCAAGTGCGTTCCTACTTTAAAGGAATTGCAAAATTGTGGGGGTTTTTACAGTAGTGGGATATGGACAAAGTTTTGTGCATGTTTGTAATGGAAATGGATTCAGTGAGAACAGTAACTGTCAGAAAAATCTGTGGGTGATCTCATTTGGCAAAGCAGCTGGCTTAAATTACACGCGACAAAATGAAATCCAATCACCTGAAGTTCAAAGAGCCATGTGGTATTTGGTCCTGATTTTTCTCAGCTTTCACCCGAGATAACCGGCCACAAATTTGTGACAAATTCCTCACACTGCGGCAGATAAACCTCAGTTTGGACTCAAATATTTCGGTGCAGAGTGGTGCTGAGGTTTCTGCACTTGTCCGAAGTGAATTATGACTGTCCTCTCACTCCACTTCCAGGATGAAGTGCTGTTCTTTCATCTCAAACCAACAGTTCAACTTGACCTCTTTGACATTTCTCTCTTGGCTGTAATCTCTTGTCTCAGTGAGGAAAAGTTGTCAGACTCTACAGCTTTGTAATGCATAAAGCCTTAACAGCTTTGGAAGGCTACACACAGAGTACTGGTCATTTTATTGTAACTGTTTCACTTGCCTCAGGTCAGAGGAATGTCAGGGGAATCTTAAATCTGGGATCCTCAAAGTTCACTGGAATGACTAGAGAGATAACGTTGACACAAACAGAAATAAAGTTTCAGCTTAACTGTGAGAACTGAAGGCACACTTTATAGAAACCGCTGGGAGAAAAGGAAAGCCAATGCTGGGTCAAATATGTACTGGTCCAACCAGGGGTTGATTCAGCTAAGCAAGACTGGGTTCTGGGTGTGACCCCAACATATTGAGTTACCTTTTCTACCCATACAAATTGTTTAATGTTCCGAATGACTAAATCCGTTGTCACACTGTTGCCTATCATGCCACATACTGTCTTTGAAGTAGGCTTGGTGTTTTTGTAGCATTTCCGTTGTGAAAAGTGAGCAGGTGGTTGGAATTCACAGTGTTCTGTACATCATGTCCAGGTAAGTTACTTTAATGAGATATCACATTATCATATTGGTTTTTTCTCACAGTAAAGGATGAAGGTTGCATTGTTTCTGCAGCAAGAGTGCACATAAGTATTATTATTAATAATGATAATAATAATAAAACACAGATTTTATTATAATTTGTCCCGCAGGTTTGTGCCATTGAGATCAAAAGATCATTTTTACAAGAAGGACCTGGCTAAGAATGGCAGCATACTCAAAATATATTGAAATACACTCAGGAAAAATGATTGCACTTCTACAACTTGAAAAGTCTCAAATACAAGAGCTGTGTAATGTTTTTGACAAATCCAAGACCAATCTGTGGCATGCTGGATTATTATGCAGTCAAAGTGTATATGCTGCACCAGCTGTGTTTCCATTTACTATACAATTGCACAAATCTAAACTGCAAAAATAAATTTTCTTCGCAATTTCGAAAAACTCCTGTTTTTAGATGAAAAAGTTAATTCACTAGTAGGAGGTGATTTTCCAGCTGTATAAAAATAGATGTATTTCTCAAAACTGTTATGGAAACACTTTTTTTGCCTCACACGAGTCACATGATCAGCAGCTGAATGTTGCTACTGCCGAAAACGACGAAGACGACATCAAGAAGTGGTCAGAAGATGATGGTTTGTTTTTGTTTTTTTTCTTTTTTAGACAATGTGCAGGTGGCTCCAGCAGAGCTCTCATAACATCACAGTTCATAAAATGTTGTCAATCCAACATGTTCAATTCATAGCTCTTCAGTAAAATCCCCAAAACACAGCATACTTAGTCGCTCCCAAGTATAAGGTACTCTTGTTGCTCCAACGACAATCCCTTATGCTTGCCCTCAGCATCTCCATTAATACTTTTATTGCCAAAACAATACAATTTGCATAATAAAGCTTAAACCCAAAATACAGCTGACTGATTCGTTTTTTTTTATTTTTTTTAGACTTGGTTTAAGTTGATTTCTCTTTGCTTTTTCATTTGTACATTTATGTTGCAAAAAAAGTGTTTCCATTGGAGTTTAGCAAAATAAACCAATTTTGATACACCCCCCCCCAAAAACACCCAAAACCATTTATCAAAAAACAAGAGTTATTTTTTTGAAACTGGTGTGTTAATGTCAAGTGACTTTATTTTTGAAATGCCAAATTGTGCAATTACATGGTCAAAAGAAACACAGCAGGAAGTGAAATGAAACACAAGAGAAATACAGCCAGACTCATCGAATCAAAACAGGAACTAAGAACAACAATGGAACAAAATCATTAACTTAAAAACTGTAACTGGAAAATTAACCCAGGTTGCGTCTTAAAGGACGAATCCCAAACTCTAAAATCAACACACAGTCCTTGAGTCCGTCAGGACAGTAGTGCATAAAGTCAGTCATGGAGCTTTGTTCTTCTCGGTGCAGCTTTGGGTAAAGCTTTAACTTAGAGAGTAGCTTTCAGTAGTTAAAACTAATTATTTTGAATTATAACTGAAATAAAACTTACAATGGAAATTATGTGGCTTCATATGGCTTTAGTAGACCTGTGTCTGTGAATGCAACCCATTCAAACGCCACTGATGAAATTCTATTGTCTCAGCTGCAAAGTAATGTCACAAAGGTCTGCACAGGTAAAAATTATGCCAACTTTGGCACAGTGCATGCTTTTGCACGCTTGGTGGTGTGTTAAGCTCTGCCCAGCAGCAAATCTACCATCATCTGAGACCAAACATGGTGGTGTGCCACAGCTTCCTGTGTGCAGGATGCCTCACACGCGCAAGACCTGCATGCATTAACCTGAAGATTGAAAAATGTCGGTACACCTCCAGCCCGATATATAGACTCCTTACTTTATACATCTTATACTTTATGTTAAGGTTCCATGACAACAGCAACATTTTCTGTAAATTAACATCAACATAACTGGCTTGTCATCTTATGCCAGTGTTCATTTTGTGCTTTAATAATCCGGTTTGAAGACATAAATAAGGATTTTTATATCAAACCTTCTGGGTGAATCACATCTTCACTCTTCTATGCGTCATGTTTACATGGTGACAGTTTCAAACAGTTGCTAAACACCGACCCAAATACAGAAAAAAACCCCAAACTGAAACAGATAGGATAAAAAAAAAACTAAAAAAAACAGGAACTCAAGTCAGGCAGTATAGTACTGAAAATAGCGAGGATGCTGTCACTGGTTTCAGTTTTCAGAATCGCTAAAGATGACAGTCTTATCTCTGAGCAGAAACTTGGCACTGCTACAGACCCTTAGATGTTGATGTTTTATTTTTTATTTTCACGACCACAGAGTATTTAGAGCAGGCAAAATAAGTCTGCTGTCAGCTGTGTATGATGATCTCTAAAACCAGCAAAGGACACACTTCCAGATTTTACCCACAAATATTTTAGAAATAGAAACTTTCATGATAAATTTCTCAATAGCAGAAAAAACGTCACATTTTTACGATAAGACTGGGATCAGATCTTTCAGTTATCCGTCATCTGTATCGTCCATTTTGTGTGCTCCACTTGCTTTATTATCGGTTAGCTTATTTTTCCCCTCTTGTTCCTGCTTCTTGGTTTTGTCTTTATTTTAGTAAATTCTCAGCACTAACATCAAGAGGTTTAAACATCAGGGGCTGCTCACTAATGTTCTCTAGCAGACTTCTGATGTCTAATTAGAAGAGCTGGATTTACACAGACTGAATTATACATATTAGGGACTCTTCTAATTAGGTATCTTGAAGGAAATTGCCTTCCTTCAGGAAGGAAAGAAAGAAAGAAGGAATCAGCATAAAAGGAGACTGCATACTTAGGCACTTTTAAAGGGTCAAAGTTATCTAAAATTGACTTTTGTCTTGATTCTATCATGCACGTTTGAGAAATCCTTTAATCTCTATGGCAGCCATTCAGCTGTGCAAAACGCCACGGTGGTCCTAGCTCCACCTTCAAGACGCGGCTCTTCATCAGAGCTAGGTTTCCAAACTTCTGCCTCACAGTCCTCTCCTATGACTCCCCCACTCAGCTCCTTCAGACTAGCCAGCAGCAAGAAGCAAACACCTGGTGGGACTGCACATCTGCTGAGCTCATTCTTCTGAAACGCTGGTAAAAACGTTGTTAAAGGGTTAATAGAGGAGTAATGTTGTGATAACTTCCTGAAGGCAGAGTTTGAGAGAGCAGGAGTTTTTAAAGAGACAAAGGCCCAATTCCTTTAGTCATATTTGATATAAACATCAATTTTATAATAACTGAAGTTAACATAGTTACATTATTGTGCTTTAAAATGGAACTATGTGTCTGGAAAACACATAATACTGCCTCTTCAAGATTTTATTTTTGAAAAAGTCCCTTATTTTTCTTTCCACTTCATAGTTATGTTCTACTTGTTGGTTCACCACATAAAATTCCAGTTAAATCTATTATTTATATAATATATCAACATTTGTTGTAATAACATGGCAAAATATTCAAACGGGTGTGAATATTTTTGAAAAATTCCAAAATATATCTTAAAATAGTAACTATGCAATATGGTTTGCATTATGGTAGTTTTCGTTGTCGCGCTTGGCACCAACACCAGGTGGCGCTTTTCCCTCTCAGCCCAAACCCCGCCCCCCCAATGTTCCGCTGACACGCCAAGGCTGTCACTCAGCGATCACGCATTAGCGTGGGCCCAACGTAAGCAGCAACAGTCGGACTCTCAATGCGATCCACTTTAGTGTGAGTTTAAGCACGGACACACCCGGCTGCTTTCTTAAAACAGCTAACGCGGCGGGGGGTAACGCAAGCTAGGACAGGACTCTACTGAGTCTGGCATAATAGGGAACATGAGTTTGTTTGTTTAGAGGAGATAAGAGGGGATCAACAGATGAAAGATGCATACAAAAAAACTCACTCATAAGATCCTCTCACTGGTCACATTACTGTTACTGACTCACACAGTTAACCCTGTGACAAACCCTTCCACAGTGAAAACACGCACTAGAACAAACAGGCCACTTACCCTCTGCAGAGTACTAATCTACTGTCTGAGGCCTGTCTGAAGGATAATGTTTGGTCAAAAATGCTTGACTGTTAGGAGAAGATCCTGCCTCATGTAACTCCTGATCTGACTTTTGTAGCTCGCATTCTGTTCATGCTTAAACAACACTCTTTCTGAATGGATCACAGTGTTACACAGCGCAAAGGAATCAATCTGTTTCAAGTATAACGACATTATGTGCCTGTCGAGATTTAATATTCTAATTACGCCGTCTGCTGGAGTGGGAAGGGGAAGGGGTGATTTTCTTGGAGTTAGAGTTGGCAGAGCCTGTTGGTCACATGCCCCAGAGTGACTCACTGTCACACTGTGTCATATTAGTGCAAAAGTGAGAGAAATATCTAGAAGTTCACTTTGGATCAGTGTGAGGCAGAAGTTTGTGTGTAAATAGTACGAAGGTGAAGCCTAACCCACTGCTTGTGTTTGAGATTTAGTTTCCATGGCAACCTACTATACTACCTCAAATACTGTTCTCTAGTTTAGCTGCATCAGATTGTGATCACACAAGAAGGAAATGCACAAGTTTCCGGTTTCTACACAGGAACCTCCTACTCTCCATGAGCTGATTTCTTCACTTGTAATAACAAGGCTTCCCCTATAAGGGTCTGAAGAGTATTTGACATATGAGTATGAATATTTCTTAGGAGTATCTGAAATGTTTCATGTGCTAATCTAGGGCCAATAATTCCAAAATTAAGTAACATAAACAGTTTGTTAAATAAAAACTTGTGATAGTTTAAATAAATCTTCTAAATTATGCACTTACATCGAAAAAAATTCATCAAAACATAAACTCTTTATACTTCTGAATCTTATGAAATCACTAAAGATAAGATAAATCTTTATTGTCATTGTACCATAATACAAGGCTCAGTAGTACTTTAGGATTGATCTACTGACCTACATGAGGTGCAAAGACAAGTCCTGCATTGAAAACTTTTTCTTAAGTGAAATTCAGAAAAAGTGCATTAGTGTGGCCTATGGCAGGCATCCTATTAATGGTAAATTTGTAATATATGAAAAAGTTATGTCAGATCAATGAGTCTGCTGTTATTAACCAGGCTTTCACTGTCTTTGGTTGTTGTTAAAGGCGTAGATCAAAAAGTAAATGGTAGATAAGAGTTACTGCCTGAGTCTAAGAGTAAAACAATCTTGGGTTCAAATCCCAGCTGCTGCTTTAGAGTTTACATGGCCTCTCCATGCACGTAGGTACTCCAGCATGTTCTGTTAATTGCCTGTTCAAAACTTCCTATTACATCCACCCATAACCCTGAAGTGGATTAGGTGAGTATTAAAGAAGGAGGGGGTTAAAATTAAAGCCAGACCTGGTATGGAAAAGGCAGAGTCCTTACCGAATGAGCTGAAAAAGCTCTCTCTCTTTCTTCTGACTAGCAAACGTTCCCTGAAGAAAAAAATCCAAACCTCCAAGAGATTTTTGTTGATCAGAAATTACAAACTCACCCATGCGTTTCCCACAGTTTGAGACCAAATCCTGACCAGGCTCTAGAAGGGGGTTTACAGTATGCTCAAAGACATTCACTGGCTTTCCATGACTCATCATGGGCAATGCAGGGTTTAGCAAATTCTTCAAAGACACGTGGACATTTGGGGTTCGGGGGGTTTAGGGACAAACACCTCCTCCATAGGCATAAAGAATCCAAACAACTGGATTACAGCAGATAATCAGTTACCTGTAATGCACTGCGGTATAGTCATTAAGAAATCTGAGTTTGTTGATACTCTGCGCTGCCTTCCCTTAACAGATGTACTAAAAATGTCTGTGATCAAAGACATTTGACTCTACTACAGTTCCTGTACCAGTTGGAGACTTTAGGACTATGGAACCGTTTTACTTCCCACACCAACCCAATCCTCCGCCCACTACTTTGAGTTTCTCACATATGTGGAGGAGACAGCTAGATTACAACGTTGCCTCCTCCCTGCACAAAAAGTGCTGACGTGTTTTTTTCTGCACCGTAGTTGAATCTTACTTCCATAAAGAAGGGATAAGCGTGTCTTTTTATGAATGGATCTGCCACACGTCTGTCAGCGTCTTTGTGGCAGTAAGAGCCATATAGGCGTGTCCATTAGAGAGCTTCACTTGCATGTGGGACTGGCATATTTATCTACAGATGTACACAATTGCAGGAGAGGGTAGCAAAGATGCACATGGATGTTTTGTCATATTCTATATTTGAGTCTCACACTCACTACCGGCCAAAATAATCCTCATTCTTTTTGTTTTCACCAGACCTCGAAAACATTTTGTCAATAAGCTGTGAACTGAAGATGAGCTAAAGTTGGTATTTTCTCATTCTGATAAATACCACTCTATGGCATAAGTGTCACTTATCGCTACCAGGTTCTAATATGCTTTTGGAGTTTTCCCACAGCAACCCAAACAGCCTCTTTTCCAGGCCCTGTGCCAGTGTTTTTCCTGCTACTTTTTTCCTTTCCATGCTCTTTCTCAGCTTCACTCAGACGTTTGGTTGAAATGTGCTGGCATTTGAGACACACTGTAGGCATTGTTCTGGGGCTCCATGGGGTGGTCTCATTTCAGCTTATGATGCTGGTGGAAAATTGCACTTTTCAGTAGCAAAGAATGACATATACTGCAATAAAGCACAGAGCATCTATACATCTGTTTATTATGGGTGGGTGCTTTGAGAGAAAAGTGTTTGACTGTAAATTTTTAAAAATCGTAATGGAAAGTTCCAGTTTAATATTTGACTTTGATATAACAATACATTGTGGAGGTGGAACGGTAACATTGTGGTATTGTTTGCTTTGAACAGACTGCATATAGTGCAGTAGGTAGCATTGTTGGCTTGGAGAAGGAAGGTCCTGGGTTTGAACCTTCCTTCTCCAGGTGCTCCGGTTTCCTTCCACTGTCCATAGACATGATTGTTTGGTTAACTGGTCTCTAAATTGTTCTTAGGTGCATGTGCACAAGGTTTCTCACCCTTTGTGTCTCTGGGGACCTGTCCAGGGTGTACATTGCCTCTTGTCTAAAGTCTGCTGCAGAAAGGCGACCATATAGTTAGAGAAGACGGATTGATTTTTCCATTGGCCCTTAGGTTGCATTTTTTATGAAGTTCACAAAAGTTATAGATCTGAATTCTAAGAACACCCATAACTTGGCATTTTACCTTTTACAGTAAGGTGTTTTCTAGTGCTTGACATAAAGAAGGAACAAACTCCACTACCTTGAGATAACATCTACCTATTACAACCAGTTGCCACTCTTAACGCAAAAGCTGCATTTCTTCTCTAGGCAAGACTATCATGTTTCCTCCAATCTTCACTTAAGCTGAACAAATCTACATGCTGTAACTAGCAGTGTGTGTGGTGGGATCTCATGGTGCTTAGCGGGCACAAAATGTCTCGCCAAAATGAAGTTGGAGTTGCTGTGTCTTTGTCTGACCTACTTTTCTGACCACAGATATGAGTGATTCTATATCTTAGACTTTTACTTTGAAGTTCAAGAGGAAGCTTTACTTGACCTGTTGAATTGACTCAGTCATCTAATAATAATGCTAGTTGCAATGCCTCACAATCCTTGAAAATTTAAGCACCAATAAGCGCTAAATCATTTCTGCTGCGTTCCTTTGGGTATCCTGCAGAAAAACAGAGAGTAACAGATAGATGAGATATAAATAATGGTAAAGTTGGCATCTGATTTATGGCTTCCAATTGGTGCTTAAAGGGCTTTTTTCACAAGTTCAAACCATCTCTACTATGGGTCAAAATGGCTTAGGATCATATCCCCAATTCCAACATCTCTTTACCCAATATTCTAACCAATGCAGCCAGACAGAAATTTAAAGAGGAATGGCAAAAGCAAATTAGGTGGATTAAGAGTGCTTTCCAACAACCGATAGTTGTTGGTAGGACAGTCAGGAGATTTTACTGTGAAATATCATCTCAGCTGGACATTGACCAGGAACCATGTCATGACAGTCATCACATTTTCAAACAGCAACCGTCTTCAGTCAGAGGCCTTTTCAGAGCATCACCTTCCACAACAACTCATTGAAGATCCACGCATGATGTGATTTACATTTAGTATTTTATAATTTTTAAAACTACATTCCTAATTTAACTGTATAAATCAAACTTTATATTGACTCTACCTCAATATAATCAGCAAACATTGTTTTCAATTTAGTATGTAAGAGGCGAGCATGTAGAGTCAAAGATAGCATAATGTAACAGTACAGCAGGAACAACATGGCTTCAGAATAAACCTTTGTGTAGGACAGACACATCCAAAACTCTGCCTGTAGCCAGTTGACAGAACTGTTTTCACACTAACATGATGAGAAATCATTATATAGATGAACCACATGTCCAGACGAGGCAGAATGTCCACACCTGCACTTTATCTCCCAGAGGAAAACTTCTGATTTTCTTGTTTTTCTAAAGCAAAATACATTATTAATCACCACTTTTGTGAAAATATAAGAAAATCCTTATGTTTGATCTGCACATTATTAATTTCATTTGGGATAACTGAAACCATACGCAACCTCCAACCAGGAGGAGCATAGTGAGCGCTTAATTGGAAACAGACCGAGCTCAGTTTTCTTCACTTGCACTTTTAGACAGCTAAAAAATACTTTATGTCTTCATTTGTGCTTTCTGGTGTCTTTGTCTTTAAAGGACAAAGTCCACCCTCCCCCTTCCTTACCCTCTCTCACCCTCACACACAATTTCACAGAGTTCCATTTCCGGACAGAAATGTGTTCATCTTTCATTGTTTTACAGTCTGCACAGGGGCTGTTTGTGTTATGACTCAGTCTCTAAAAATGTGCAGAAGTCTTGAGGCCAGAGTCTGGCCGAATTCACGTGAATCAGTTTCTCACAAAGATTTTGTGTTTGAGCAACTTCTGTCCAGTCGGTTGCCAGGAAGAGAGGCGACTGCAAATCTCCAGTGACACGCATGTCCTGAGCTGCGCTCGTTTCCACCACACAGCCCCACAATGCGCAGTTGCACATCGTATGGCTCTGTGTACTGCCGTTTCCGTGGCAACTACGACATTTCCACTGCAGCCACACATGTATCTGCATAAGTCATTGCCGGTCTGTGGTAAACCCCGTTGTCGTGGCAATGGTGGGCGTGGCAGTAAGAGCGGGATCACACAAGGACACACACACACACACACGCCCACGCACATATACGGAAACATGAGAGAACCGTGCAGCATGAATTAATAGAAAGAGGAGCCAAATGAAACGAGTCTGTGATTTAAATAAGAGGAAAAAGCTTTCCTGCACACAAGCTAACTCTTTGTGTTGGAAAGAAGAAGACAGCAAATCAAGAGAGGAACCAACTTTTTTGTGGGCACTGGTAAAGTGGGCTGAGGGCCACTGAGCTGAGTGGGACCAGGTTTTTCCATGGAACATGTGTGCAACAACCTCCTCAGTTACATATCCATGCCTTGTTTTATTTTTTGCAAACTGAGTTATAAATATTGAATGGCAATGGATGGAAAAGGCAGATTTTTTGTAAAACTGATGTTGAAGCCTACCTAGAGATTTCTTTTCAAGTGGACGGATGCTTTGTTAAAGAAATACCTTTAGCTTATATTACAACATGTTTTTACATGTCACACATTACAACATTTCGCTGCCAAAGAACTTAGAATTAGGTGAGTATTCTAACACACCTTTATGTTTATTTATGGGACTCATAGCAGGTAATTATGACACTTAACATGTACTGAAATGCAAAAATCCCATTGGCCAACCTTATAACCATTTAGTACTTTACAGTGAGTGAAGCGGGGAATATTTCAAACCCAACAAAATTTTGTAAGCAAAATGGTTATTGTGAGAAAAAAATATTCCTAAGTATGCCATACAAGCCGTTAGAGCAAATAGACAACAAATGATTCAAGCAGGCCAAAAAATATTCACAAAAAATGCAAAGGGACATGCAGAGCTAAAAGAAAATTCAAGTACATGTGAATGTTTATCTTTTTACATTAAAGTGTGACATAGATTGAATTTTTGAAAATGATGAACAGAAACAAACAAAATGTAGTCAACTTCTTGCACATTTGTTTAATGTATAAAATAAAGAACTAACATCAAATATCTTTCTTTCAGCGCACAGAGTGTTGATGAAGCCACTAGCTTATGCAAACCTCTTCCACATATGGAAAATTGCAGAGCCTGACAAACCTGAAGTACGGCTGCTGGATACAACTGCAAACATCCTTTCATATACCACAGTGGGGAATTTCAGGTGTAACAGCTGCATCAATGCATGTCGGTTAACACAAAGATAAAAAAAAAAACATTAAGATATATAAAAACATAATTAAAAATAATATACTTATAACAACACTGTGCCATTATCAGAAACCGTGTACTCTGATCCAAGGAGCGTGCAACTGAGTAGGATCAGTTTTGTATGATACAAAATGTGCATGTGTAGCTGTGCATTAAAAGACAGCAGATTATCCACCACATATGACAGACATGTGAAAAAAGCGGGGAAGAGTTTGTGAGAAACTCAAACTGTACTGCTGCTGCACATTTCTGAGTCAGCAGCTCACTGACTTATCCACAGGTGTTACTGATTACCTGCCCAGACGTTACCCTGGGCAACCGTGGACCGCTGGCATGTGGTGGTTATCAGTAAAACCCAGTGTGCAATCCGGCGCTTGATGAGGAATGATAGTTATGCCTGAAATAACAGATGAGCGCCCGGTGGAGGACGACTCTGAGTGGAGGGTTTACTGCCCTGAAACAGTGCGACTGCACCCGGACGCACCCTCTGAATCTTGACTGCCTGCAGGACACCGTCCGCCCAAATTCCTGTTGTATCAGAAGAATGATCCTCTCTGTATATTAGTGTTAAGATTGCCCAGGACGTCTCATAATGATTCAACTTACAGCACAGATTCAAGGGGCTGTGCCATGTTGTTTACCCTTCACTGTCTGCTTGTCACCTCAAACCAAAGTCGCTCAGCTGTGCTGCACCTATAATACAGGTTACAAACCTATGATCTATACTGGATCTGTTCCAAGATTGCTTTTTTGCAGCACATGTTCTCTATGTCTGTTTGTGATTGATAGGCCTACTCAAGACAGGCCTTTCCTCTGAACTTCAATAGCTGCTGATTTGTGGCAGATTTCTAGCAGGAGTTTCTGTAGGCATGACAATGGTGGACACACTTAATGGCCCTTTTTTTGTGCCATAAATTCAATAAGTTGTAGAAAAAGTTGCAGAGAGATTTTAACCCATTTTGACATAACAGCATTTTACAGTTGCAGCAGATTTCTAAGACGATTTGGATCGACGCACAACTATTCAACCACATCGCAAAGGTGCTGTAACAGATCTGGAGACTGTGGCGGCCACTGGAGTACAGTGACTCAGGTTAACTGTAATGCTTACACAATGATCAATTGATAGTAAGTGGTACAAAGAAAGTATCTCCTACACCACTCCACCACTACCTATAACCTGAACTGCTGATATAAGGCAGGAGAGATCCATATTTTAAGGTGGTTCACACCGAATTCTCAACCAACTGTTAACAAGTCGCTTGCTGTCCAATTTTCATGAGCGTGTGTGAATTGTAGCCTCAGTTTCCTATTCTGAGAGTGATTGGATGCTTTAGCAATCCCCTGTACCATGTTGCCCAACTTGTAATGCCACCACCTTTGCCTTCTGCTCTGCTCTTCCCCTTCAGTATGCGGAAAGGAGGGACCATTTAAAGGGGCAGTATTATGTCAAAATGACTTTTTTGAGGTTTGCATCATCTGATGTTATTCTCATCAAACATATTCCTGGAGTGTTGCTTTGATACTTTCATGCATGTTTGAAACCATTCAGCTGTGCAAAATGTGTGAGGAGCCTAGCTCCCCCAAGCAATGACCTAACTCCTCAGAGCTGCAGTTTCCAAGTTTCCGCCTCATAGAGTAGCCCTCTACCCGCAACTCCCCCCACTCCTTCAGACTAGCCAAAAGCAATTAGCAAACACCTGGCGGAACTACGCATCTGCTGAGCTCATTATAGGAGCTACTTCTCAGTGAAATGCCGGTAAAAATGTTATTAAATGGTTAATAGAGGAGCGATGTGATGACTTCCTGAAGGCGGAGTTTCAGAAATTCTGAGT